>CAUYQG010203700.1:0-47570 GCA_963574415.1 Tarsius wallacei | reverse complement strand
CTGCACTCAGCTAGCTGCCTTGGAGCCTCCTCTGAATTCCACCAACCCTTCCTTATCACTTCCTGCCTCATTTTGCAGTATTCACTTTTTACCAGACTAGAAGTTTCCTAGGCTTAAGCAAATACATCATTATCACACATGCACCCATAGCTTGTTAAATAACCGCATCTTGCTGGTAAAAAGTGAATACTGCAAAATGAGGCAGGAAGTGATAAGGAAGGGTTGGTGGAATTCAGAGGAGGCTCCAAGGCAGCTAGCTGAGTGCAGAGTCCTTCCTGGGGAAGTCAGAAGCTGGTTCTGTATTGTCCTTTGTCCTGGTGCATCTGGTCCCCCACCCCCACCTGCCTGTTGGAGTAGCTGCCCCTTGTCCAGGTGTCTTGTGACTTGGCTTCATGAAGAGGTCTGTCCTTTTAATACAGTCTGCACATGGAGTACAAGTTAACTTTCCAAAATATATGAATGATATTTCTCTTCTGAATTTCTTAATGTGTTTAGAGAAAACCAAAGACTCTATCTGAAAGACCTGAGTCTCAACTTTGTCAGCCACTGAAGTCACTTCTCAATGCAATATTCCACGCTTTGAGCATCCACATACAAGCCACCAAATCTGTGATTTCTCATAATTTTAAAACTTCCTCCTAATTTTAAAACAAACTCAGGGCTGGGCGCAGTGCCTCAGCCTGCAATCCCAACACTCTGGGAGGCCAAGGCGAGAGGCCTGCCTGAACCCAGGGGTTCAAGACCAGCCTGGACAAATTGGTGAGACCTCGTCTCTACAATAAATCACAAAAACTAGCCGGGTATGGTGGTGTGTGTCTGTAGTTCCAGCTACTTGGAAGGCTGAGGCAGAAGGATCGCCTAAGCCCAGCAGGTCAGCGTGCCACTGCACTCCAGCCTGGGCAACAAGAGTGAGACTCCAACTCAAATAAATAAATAAAAATTAAAAACAAACTCAGTGGACCATCAGAAGAGCACAGGAAGTTCACAAGAATTAAACATCATAAAGACATTAGTCTTGATGACAAATTAATAATAAAGAGAACATCCCCAAATATATCTCTATCCCTGGCATCCCTCTGGCACTTAGGCCCTGTATTTTCAACTCTGTTAGACACTTCTACCAGAATGGAAGGGCAACTGCAAAAGCAGTAGGCTCCAAAGCTATTTTCTTCTGTCTCCACTTTCCCACCACTTAGACTCTTTCTTCCCAACTTCCCTTTGTGTGTTAAGTGGGTCTTGAAACCTCTTTGATTCCTTCCTTTCCCTTGCTCCCCACACTTATTGCCCCTACATCTCTACCATCCATCCCAGGCAGGCTTCTCTGACTCCAGTTCCCCCAATTTAGCTCCATCCCAGAATCTGTTGCCATTTCGATAGGGAAAATACAGGACTTAAATGAGATGGACCTAGCTTTGAATCCAACTTTGCCAATTTATTAGGTGTTTAACCTTTTACAAGTTACTTAACCTGATCTCTAAAAATGGAAGACAAATATGCACCTAACGGGCTTGTTAATGAAAATGTAACATCATGATTTCCTGGGGAAAAAATGTGGCATTATGAATAAGTAGATTGAAAATTGTCTTTTTTTTCTAACGTACAAGTTTATTGCAAAAGAGTAAGAAATTCTTCTCCCCTCCTCCATTCTTGAAGGCTGTCTAGGCTGCTTTTAACCTCAAAAGAAAAAGTTTACAGACCATTGTTTTGCAGGGTCTAGGTCAGAAGTTCACATTTGTTCCCTCAGGGCAGTTCTACCCCATGAACTTGTTTTGTTCCATCTGTACAGGACTGATATGCAAGATTGTTTGTATTTTTTTCTTAAATAAATTCCAACATTTCAAAATCAAGAGTTATCCCACATCATTAGTCATTAGGGAAATGCAAATCAAAACCACAGTGAGATCCCACTTCATACCTACTAGAATGATAATAATAAAAAAGATGGACAATAACAAATGTTGGTGAGGATGTAACAAAACAGGAACCCTCAACCATTGCTAGCAGGATGATAAAATGGTGTAGCCACTTGGGAAAATAGTTTGGCAGTTTCTTTTTCTTTCTTTTCTTTTCTTTTTTTTTTTTTTGAGTTGGCATCTTACTCTGTCGCCCAGGCTGGAGTGCAGTGGCACACTCATGGCCACTCCAGCATTGACCTGCTGGGCTCTGGCAATCCTTCCACCTCAGCCTTCCAAGTAGCTGGAACTACAGGCGCATGCTACCATTCCCGGCTAATTTTTTATTTATTGTAGAGACAAGGTCTTGCCAAGTTGTCTGAGCTGGTCTCAAACCCGGGGTTCAGGCAATCCACTCACCTCAGCAGTTTCTTAAAAAGTTAAACATATTACGTGATATTGACCACATACAAAATTCATATATTAACCATATACATAAATTCACCAAAACTCCACCCTGAGGTAAATACCAAAAAGGAGGAAAACATCTATGGACACAAGACTTGCACACAGATGTTCATAGTAAAATTATTCATAATGGCCAAAGGATGGAACCAACCTAAACTTCTGTCAACTGGTGAATAGATAGGCAAAAGTGCTGTATCCATACAATAGGATATTATTCTGCAGTAAAAAGGAACAAACTACAGATACATGCAACAGCATGGATGAACCTTAAAAACATTATGCTCAGTGAAAGAAACCAGACACAAGCGACCACATATTGTATCATCCCATTTACATGAAATGTCCACAAAAGGCAAAACCATAGAGACAGAAAATAGAATGGTATTTGCCTGGAGTGAGGATTGTAAAGGAAGAGGAGGGACAGTTCAGGAATTAAGTGTACAGGTAAATGTACATGACAGACCTTACCTGGGTTGATGATGATGCTCTAAAACTGATTTGTGATGGTAGTTACACAACTTGGTAAATTGAAAATTACTGGTAAATTACAGACTTGTATACTGTTAACTAGATGAATATGCAAAATATGCTTCAATAAAGTTATTTTTTAAAGTTAAAGAAAAAACTATCATGAAGATTCAGATTTCTAAAAAGAATGGGACCAAAAAAAAAAAAAAAAAGAAAATTCAGATTTCCAGCTTTCCTTGAAAAATTGAAAGATCTGCAAATCCAGCAACAATGCTCATGGCCACCTCAGAGTCAACCTGCTGGGTTCAGGTGATCCTTCTGCCTCAGCCTTCCAAATAGCCGGAACTACAGGTGAATGCTACCATGTCCGACTAATTTTTTGATATATTGTAGAGACGAGATCTCACCAAGTTGCCCAGGCTGTTCTCGAACCCCTGGGCTCAGGCAATCCTCTCGCCTCGGCCTCCCAAAGTGCTGGGATTACAGGCTTGAGCCACCACACCCAGCCATGCTGCTCATTTTTAGGCAAGGCATGTGCTTCCCAGGATGCCTCATCACCACCACTCCCTGTCATTTCTCAAAGCTGACTTCCTTCACTCATTGACATTATTTCTCATCATTTTAGGCACTTAATTGAGTTTTCAGTCCCTGTCATACCCATTGGTAAGGGTTTCATCTTAGGCCGTCCCAGAGAGAGAAGAAGAAGGCTGATGTTTCTGAGTTGAAGGGTTGTTTCTCTGACAGTAGTGAAGCAGTGGGAGGTTTGGGATGTCTGTGAGAAGTGTAGACAGGGATCTCCTTTGAACATGATTCGAACATGATTCCTGGAAGTGGAGCATGGACTACTGTGATGACTATCTCACAAAGCACCCAGGGCAATGATACCAGGCCAACGGGAAAGGTGGTTCTCGTCTTGAACAGAAGGGGTAATAGTAAAAATAGAGACTCTAATGAGCTGAGAAAGAAGGAAGGTTCCAGAGTTTTCTTAGGCCACATAAGGTCTGGAGCTCTGAGAAAATCCCATGAGAAGAGGTTCCTGAAAATTACCAATTTAACCTTTCTCATCAACCATGTAGCATTTGGCTAAGTCAGATTTAATTTGATTTAGACAACTGAAGGCATGATCATTCTTGCATCCTAATATCTTACTCAAGCCAGACCTGTGACAAATGTTTAGTGAGTGTCTTTTGTGTCTAGGGACTGGGCCAGGTGCTGAGGAAACGTCTGTAATAATATAGACATGGGCCCTACCCTCAAGGAACATACAGTCTAGCAGAATATATAAACAAATAGGCAGGTAGGTCATTGTAATAAAGCAGGAGTTCTAAATCTGGAGTCCATGGAAACCTGGAGGGTTTTGGAGGTTCTATAAAACCTCTGAAATTGTGTGCAAAATTTATCGTGTGCTCTTTTTCCTAGGGAGAAGATCTATAGCTTTTAGCAAGTTCTCATAGAAGCTTCTGATTCAAAAAGGTTGAGAGGAGGCAACAGAGTGTGACAAGTGCTACATTATGGACGCACAGCAAGATCCAAGGAGAAGTAAGAGGGACACTGAAACCAGAATGGTGGCAGAGTACACCTGGGGGGAAGTTCCAGAAAATCTTCTTAGAGAAAGTAATGTTGAAAATATAATCTGAAGAATAAAGCGTTCACCAAAGAGAGGAGGAAGATTTTGTCAGAGGAAGTAACACACAGAGAATAGAGCGCAGAGCTTTGCAAACCCGGAAAGTTCAGAGGAGCTAGAGCAAAGAGAAGCAGCATAGAGGTGTGGTAAGATACATACCTGAGGAGGTGGGACTTAGATTTTATCCACAAGTCAATGGGGAACTGTGGGAGAGTTTTAATTTGGAGGAAGTAACATGACTAGCTTTATGTTTTAGAAGGCTCATGTGGTCATAAGGTGGAAAAAGGATTGAAGTGAGTTTGGGGGAGACCAATTAATAGGCTGTTGAAGCAAATAATCCAGCTGAAATAAGATGGCGGCTTGGACTAAGGAGGGACTGGCAGACTGGAAAGACATGAGCAAGCCGGGTTCGGTGGCTCAGCCTGTAATCCCAGCGCTTTGGGAGGCTGAAGTGAGTGGATTGCCTGAGCCTGTGGGTTCAAGACCTGCCTGGGCAACTTGGCGAGACCTCATCTCTACAATAAATCAAAAATTAGGCGGGTGTGGTAGCACCTGGGAGTGGCCACTGCACCCCAGTCTGGGCGACAGAGTGAGACTCCAACTCAAAAAAAAACCAAAAAAAAAACAATATCATGACAAAAGGTATTCCTCTCTATAATTGCCACTTACATAGAGGAAGGAAATTTAAACAATTTGAAAAGGAATAAGTGAAAATATAAAATACGGTATATAATAGATTTTTTTCTAAGAAATAACATTACAGGCAACTAATACCTTGAAAGACTTTCTCAAAAAGGCTTTGGAGAAATAGACATTTTTCACAGAACTGCCTTTTGAAAAACTGTAACCTGTGTCAAGGTAATGCCTTTTAGAAAGCAAATTGTTCTACATTTTAAAGTGTCCAGAGCAAATAGAAGTAATAATATATTCCTTATGATTCCTTTATGTTAACTAACAACATTTCAAAGAAAAGTGTGACCAAAAAAAGTTATTTTGGTTCAATCACAAACAAGATAAATTATAATACTGTGAATTTTATGCTTGGAAATAAAAGTTTTTACTACCATGAATTACTTCCCAATATTAAACTATGTCTGGAATCATGAGACAACCTTTGGCTGGACAGCTTAAATTTCTATATTAAGAAAAGAAAAAAAGAAGAAATATATATATGTGTATGCATGTATAAACATATGCATATATATGAAAAATTGCAGAATTTTTTCGTATTGTATTTTTAAGTATCTTTACATAAGGTATCCCAAAAGTACTCCTCAATCTTGCATTTAAGAAAAATAAAACAGTGAAAATTTGTTGAATACCTCCTATGTTTCCCAAATAGTGTAAGGGTCTGTGGAAACTAAAAAAGATTACAAATGATTCATTTATTTGAGAAGGTTATGACACACTTGGATGGAACAACTAACCATAGGTGAAACAATATGAGAACACTTCTGTTGTCATTTATGGGAACTGCAATATGAATTCAGAGGACAGAGCCAGTGAGTGAGACCAGTGATAGAAAGGTAAATGAAGTCTTATGGAGATTGTGACTTGAGTTAGTTCTGGATGCATAGGAAGATTTGAGTGGATAAAAGGGAAAGGAAGAAGGTGTGTGATATTAAGATAAAAGGCAAGTCTGATTTTTGTACTGTTCTGTGAAAATTATCTGGACTCTAGGACATTTTAATGTAAAGAACCAATTTCTGCTATAAATTAGCATTTATATTGTAGAAGAAGGTTATGGGCAACATTAGATATTAGATACTACAGTCACTTTGGCATGGGAGCTACATGAAATTTTTATATGCTTTTGAGCAGGGACCAATATAAGGAAAGAGAATTACAAGATAATTTGATGGTTCTCTGTCAATTTAATTTTAAAAAAGAAAAGATAATTGCCAGAGAAACCTACCAGAAGTTTGTTGCAGTACTTCAAGTTTTAGAGGATTTTGTGGTTTGAAAATCTACTCACAAATTTAAAACTCCTCCCTTCATAAGGTAGAGCCTAATTCTTTTCTCTTTGAGTCACTTTATCTGGGGATAGTTAGCTGTTGTGCCATGAGTAGCCATTTGAAAGACTTACATGGGAAGAGACTGAGGCCTCCAGCCAACAGCCAGCCAGAAAATAAAGTTTCTATTCCAGTTATGTGATGGAGCTTTCCTGAAGAATATTCTCCATTCCAGTCAGCCTTCAGATGACTACAGTCTATGCCAATGTCATGAGTACAATCTCATGAGTGACTTTGAACCAGAACCAAATAGCTAAGCCACTTCATGGTTCCTGACTCTTGGAAATTGTGTGAAATTATAAGTGTGTCCTCTTTTAAGGTAATTTGTTATACAACAATAGAAATCTAATAAGAGAATAAAAGACTAAAAGAGCTAACAATAAATTAGTTGTTTTTTATTGTTGCTGTTCCTATTTTTTAAGAAAAAATATAAACATATATAGTGTATGAAAGTTTGACCATTTTAAATTTTTTTTAAAAACTCAAATAATGCCTATAGTATAGTGGCATTTTCAAGGTAAGTCAACCTCATTGTGACCTGAAGGACATGTTGGTAAGATCATCACCTTCAAGAATTTGGTCATAGTTCGGTAGTTTTGAGACACAAAAAGATCAAATCAAGAAAAACCAAAATCATGAGATCAGTGTAAGATCCAGAAATAAACAAAATACAAAACAAACAAAAGCCAGCTGCAATGGGAGAAGCACCACAAAGCACGTCTGTAAAGATTTCCTTGCTCTGGGAACTCAGTCCAAAGTCCAAATCCATGGGAAATCAATAATCAGATGTGAATCTGCTGAGTTTATGATAAAGAAGAAATATCTTCTCTAAGTGGTGATAGAAAATTAAACTTCAAAATAGCCTTCCTGTGTGGACTCTGCTTTTTATATTTATTAGCTAACTTCTCTCTCCCTTAGTGATGACTAAACATTTATAATCATGCCAGCAAATGTCTTAGTTTACAAATCCAGTGTATTTACATAGGTTACCTTTTATGTTGATTATTTGTGATTATATGCTATTTACCCTCATCCTATTAGTAAGTAGACTCAAATAATAATAATGGGTAATTTTACTCCTAGTACTAGCACCATGTACTGGGTGTGATATCTATTCTGCTTTTATTGAAAGAAAAAAATATGACTTTGTATGCGTGTATTCTGCAAAATTGACTCAAAAGAATTAGAAAATAGAGTCAATGAGCATAGTTTAATTGTAAGGACTAGTCTTATGCCTTAAAAAATATAAAATGTAAAGACCATGAGAAAATGAAAGTATGATGCTATTTAAGAGAAGTAAATCATTTATATATTACAGCAAATTTTGGATGGAAGAAAAAGTTGGGTGAGATTTGTGTTCTCCAAAGGATGTTTCTTAATGTAATAGTTCAATGATATGTTAATAGACATGGTTTGCAAGTACATTCCTTGGTCAAAATATTTGAGTTGCAGAACTCAGGCAAACACATTTTGGTATGTGATCGACTTAATGATTCCTATATCAATTTTCAATGTTTCAATCCTATAATAAATTCAATTTCAGTCATGCAGATGGAAATAACATCAAAAGAACACAAATCAAATCATCAATCGCTAATACATTTTAAACAATACCACAATGCTCTAAAAGTTGTAATTATCTTTACTGCACCAATTTAAAATGCATAAAAAAGCTGGTACAGTGACTTATGCCTGTAATCCCAACACTTTGAGAATCCAAGGCAAGAGGATTGCTTGAGCCCAGGCATTTGAGACCAGGCTAGGCAACATAGTGAGAACTGTTCTCTACAAAAAATTAAAAATAAAAATAAAAATAAAATAGCTAGGCATGGTGGTGAATACCTGTAGTTTCAGTTACTCGGGAGGCTGAGGCAGAAGGATTGCCTGAACCCTGGAGGTGGAGGCTGCAGTAAGTCGTCATCATGCCACTGCATTCCAACCTGGGTGACAGACAGAGTAAGACCCTAACTTTAAAAAATAAAGCACAAATAAAATGTATAAAAATAAAGACATTTATTTTGTGAAATGGATCCATTATCTCTCCCTACATTCCCTTAATTAAAAAAATGAATCTCAAAATGAAAATAACTGAATGGCATTTTTTTATTATAAATCCAATAGTGTTCAAGCAGCTTCCCTTGTGCCTAGACAAAAACAAGTTGTTTGGATTGTGATCATTTTAATTATTCAATAAGTATTAAAAAATTAGAGTCAGTAGGCACATGTGAATCTTACAGTAATTTCCCAGTAATCCCAAGGTAAAACAAAAATGGTAATTTTCACGTTGCCCATGGTAAATAATTCTACTAATTAGCAAAGCAATACACATCATTGCATTCAATGAGCTAAAAGAAAGCTGAGACATTGCAATTATAGCAAGTGTTTAGAAAAAGGCCTCAAGCAGAGAAGTATTATTCAATGTGCCCTGATATTTTGTATAATACAAAAATATGTATATTACTATCCAATAATAATAATATTGGGTAATACTTGTACAACAATTTTTCTACCCCCTAAATGTCCAGTCATACATATTCTGTTCAAAAACAGGTTCAAAAATAGTATTAAAAGGTGTTTTGGAAGACTTGAAAGTAGGGTAAAAGAAATACTTTTTATCTTTGGTACAAGTCATGTAACATTGAAGAACTGGCTTTATTTAAAACTTTAATCTGTTCTAAGTTTGAATCTGCTGTAAATCTGTTGCAAGTTTAGGTCATGGTAAAAATGGGCATTTAAAAACTGCAGTATAATATTTGTTTTCTTTCGTGAAGTTAAAAGTTATCAATATCAGTAATTTCTACTTTTTAACATTTTCTTGGTATAAGTATGCCCCAAATAGTGTATAGAACATACATCTCCCCCTGTCCCCCCCAAAAAAATTATTGATCAACTGACCATAAACATAAAGGTCTATTTCTGGATTGCCATTTCTAATACATTGATCTATATGACTATCCATATGCCACTACCACACTGTCTTCTATACTGTGACTTTGTAGAATGTTTTGAAATTGGCAAATATGTTTTCCTAAACTTTATTCTTCATTTTCAACATTGTTTTGGCTATTCTGAATCCTTTCCATATTTATATAAATTTTAAGATTAGCTTGTCAATTTCTTCACAAAAGCAGCTGGGAACATAATAGGAATTGAGTTTATATAAAGGTAGGAATTAATATGAATATAAGTTTGCCCTTTTAGCAATCTTAAATCTTCTAGGTCATTAACATGTGGTAGGCAGAGAGTGGCACTTCAAAAATAATAATGTTCTAATTCTTGGAACCTGTGAATATGTTACCTTCCATGACAGGAAGAAAAAAAACAAACAGATGTGATTAAACGAAGAATCTTGAAATGGTGACACTTTTATGGATTTTCCAAGTAGACCCATTATAATCAAAAGGATACTTATAATAAGGAGAAGAAGGCCAAAGAGTCAGGAAGAGATGAGACAAAAGATGTGGGAAAGAGCAAAAAGTAGACTCTCTATTAAAACCTCCAGGAAGAATGAAAATACGCCAACTCATTTTAGACTTCTGACTTCCAGAACTATAAAATACTAAATTTGTATTATTTTAAGCCACTATGTTAGTATTGTCTCAGTAATAATAGGAATCTAATACATGGCATATTTTCCCATTTATTTAATTATTCTTTAATTTCTTTTTATTTATTTTGTAGTTTTCAGTGTTGTAAAACTTGAATTTCCTTTATGATTATTTTTGAAGTTTTTAAAATTAACTTTTCTTTATTTCATTTTCATATTTTGTCATTGATACTATAATATAAATACAATTAAAATTCTTATATTGATCTTGTCTCTTGCAACTTTGCTGAACTTGTTAATTTTAATATAATTTTTTGGTTGATTCTTTACGATTTTTTTACATAAAATATCATGCCACTTGTAAATAATTTTATTCCTTTCATTTCATCTAGAAAGGAAGTCTTTTTCTTTGAACACTTGTTTAAGAGCCAAGCATTAGTATTCTACCATTATGACCTAACATTCTCCTCCATTCTGGAGAATATTCCATTTATAACCAAAAAGAATGTACATTCTTATCTAATTGGATAGAGTGTTTTATAAATGTCTGTTGTGTCTGGTTGATTTATAGTGTTGTTAAAGTCTTCTATTAGTTTATTGTTCTTCTACATAGTTATCCATTCATAAAACTAGAATATTGAAATCTACCAACTTCAATTTTATCAGCTTTTGAGGCATACATTTTGGAGCTCTGTTGTTAGGTACATATATGTTTATAATAACAGTATTTTGATGAATTATTTATTTTATAATTATAAAGTGTCCTTTTTGTGTTTAGTAATTTTTTTTATGTTTGTTTCAAATGTTATTTTGTCTATGTTGGTATAGTAACATCAGCTATCTGGCGGCTGTTTGCATGGTATATATTTTTCTGTCCTTTTAGTTTTAACCTATTTTTGTCTGTGAATCTAAAAATGTGTCACGAATACTTAGCTTGCAATTGGATTATTTTAAAGGGAATCTGACAATCCCTGATTTTTGTATGAAATATATTTACTGATAGAATAAACCTTATGCTTATCATTTTGCTGTTTGTTTCCCCTATGTCTTATGATTTTTTCTTCTGCAATTCTTTATTAGCTTTTGTATTTAAATAGGTGTTTTCTCTTATACCATTTTTTAGCTTTTTTTAACTATATTTTTTGAGTTATTATCTTAATGGTTGTTCCTGGGATTACAATTAACAGCTTAAACAATCTAGTTTGAATTACTACTAACTTTCAAGGTGCACAGAAACATTGCTCCAATATACCTTTTTTTCTTCTTCTTCTTCTCTTTTTTTTTTTTTTTTGAGTTGGAGTCTCACTCTGTCACCCCAGCTGGAGTGCAGTGGCATGCTCACGGCCACCCTAATATTGCAGTGGCATGCTCCCAGTCACCACAGTGTCAACCTGCTAGGCTCTGGCAACCTTCCGCCTCAGCCTTCCAAGTAGCCAGAACTACAGCCGTGCGCTTCCACGCTCGGCCAATTTTTTATTTTATTGTAGAGACAAGGTCTTGCCAAGTTGCCTGGACTGGTCTCGAACCTGCAGGCTCAGGCAATCCACTCATCTTGGCCTCCAGAAGTGCTGAGATTATAGGCGAGTCACCAAGTCCAGCCTATTCTTCTTTTTTATATTATTATCATACAAATGATATTTTTATGCAGTATAAGATAGCAACACAGTTTTATAGCTACTTCTTTATGCAGTTTTTCTTTAACAAATAGAATGAGAGTTTTAAACGAAAATAAATATATACTATATTTTATATTTACCTATGTGGTTACCCTCATTGGTGCTTTTTATTCTGTCATGTAGATTTGTATTATTTTCTAGGAGTTTTTATTTCATTTTAGTCTAAAGGAATCCTGTTAGTATTACTTATAAGACAGGTAGTTCTGCTAGCAATAAATTCTGTTTTTGTGTGAATGTGGTGATGAAGGGGGTGATTAATTCTTCTTGCTCTGTGGTTTCTGATGAGAATAGAGTTGTTCATTTTATTAAGAAAATTTGTATGCAATGATACAGTTTTCTTTTGCTGCTTTCAAGGTTATCTGTCTTTTTCTTTCAACAGTATGACTATGATGTATCAAGGAGTGGATCTCTTTAATATTTTTTTTTCTTTTTTTTTTTTTTTTGAGTTGGAGTCTCGCAGTGGCCGCTCCTGGCCACGGAAGCCTCGACCTGCTGGGCTCTGGCGATCCTTCCACCTCAGCCTTCCAAGTAGCTGGAATTACAAGCACGCACTACCATGCCCGGCTGATTTTTTTATTTTATTGTAGAGATGAGGTTTCGCCAAGTTGCCCAGGCGGGTCTCGAACCCGCGGGCTCAGGCAATCCATTCACCTCAGCCTCCCAAGGCGCGGGATTACAGGCTGAGCCACTGAGCCCTGCCGGATCTCTTTAATATCATCTTGAATTTTAGCACCTTGGATGTGCAAATATATTTTAAAAATCAAATTTGGGAAGTTTTCAGCCACCATTTCTTCCAGTATTTGTTTTGCTTTCTCTCTTTCTCTTCTGGTTCTGGGATTTCCTTTATACATATGTTGCACACTTGGTGTTGTCTATAGGTCTCTGGGTCCTTATTTATTTTTCTTTTTTCTTTGTTTCTTGTGTTATGTAACATTTGTTGATCTATCTTCAAATTTTCTGATTTCTTTTCTACCAGTTCAAATCTGCTGTCATGTCCCTCCAGTAAATTTTTAATCTCAGTAAATTTACTTTAAAACTCCAGAATTTTTATTTGATTAAAAAATAATTTACATATGTTTGATCAACTCTATTTGGTGACATAATATACTAATGCTTTCCTTTAGTCATTTACAATTTTTTTTAAGTTCTTTGAACATAATTAAAATAACTGATGTAAAGTCTAAGCCAAATGTCTGGGTCTCCTCAGGAGTAGTTTCTATAGACTACAATTTTTTCTTTGCATATGGGTCCTATTTTCCTATATTTTTGCATGTCTTAATTTTTTGGGTGTGTGGAAACCTGGACATTTAGAACAATGTAATCAGGGCTCCTCTTCCTGGGGTTTGTTGTTGTTGTTACTTATTGTTGTCATTATTGGTGATGATTGCACATTTAGTGGTTTTTCTGGCTTAATTCTGTAAAGTCTGTATTCATTTCCATTTGTGGTCATTAAAATCTTTCTGTTAGGTTAGCTCTGTGGTCTACTAATGATTGAACACAGATTTTTTTTTATGAAACATTAACTCTCTCATCCTTACGAAGGGTCTCTCTGTGGGTTGTGGTGTGAACTCAGAGATCTGATAGGCAGTTTAAAGTCTTTAACAGACACTTACTGTTTGCACAGAGCCTCAAGGCCAGCCCAAGATGAGAGAAGACTTTCCCAGGTCTTTTGTGAGCATACACACAGTCCTGCACATGGTTATGACTATGTCTCAGGAATATGTGGAAGCCTTGTAAAGCCCCTATAGATATCATATTCCTTAGTGTTTCCTTTAAAATTTTGATCAGCCTCATGATAGTCCCAAAAGGCAATGGTCCTATGGGCAGCTGTGATGTTAAACAAATACCACTGATTTTTGACAAATGTTTTGGCACAGAACTTTTTCATAGAACGAATTCTTAACCAAGAAAAATAAAGGCAAGCCTTGAAAGAATGGAGCTTTTTAGCAAACTGCTAGATGGATAAATTACTGACAAATCTCTGAGAATGCAGGTTTTGGGGCGGGGGAGTCAAGTCTGGCTCTGCACTCTTCAGTAACTGCTGCTATGTTAGCTTCACAGGTTCTATCCTTGGGAGACTATTGATTTAAAAATCGGTGTCCCATGGAACTGAAGAAAGCAAGAGGGGATTAGAATAAATTGAAACAACACAAATTTCATCACTTTTATTGAACTTCAACCATTTTTCATGAGTAAAATACTGTTGTAAGCAGTTTCCAGAGTTCTGCAAAAGTTTATTTTAATAATTTTTGCTAGTGGTTTTTTCGCTTTTATGTCAGAGTAGATTGGAGGTCCGTACAACACCATTTCAGAAGTGATTCCTTAATAACTTTTAAAATATTTACTTGAAATATCCTTTAAAAATGCTTTTAAATACTTGTGTGATAGCCGGAACTGGCAAGTGTTATGGTTCACTATTAAATTATAAATAAATCAGAAACAAGGCTTAAAGATTAATGCAAAATATTCCAGAATTTGGTTTAACATACGGTCAGACTTGCTATAAATAATGAAAAATTCAGATATTTTTCAGTTCTCATTTTAATTTTTTTTAACTGACAGATAAAATTGTATATATTTGTTGTGTACAATATAATGTTTTGAAGTATGTATAGGTTGTAGAATGATAAAATCTAGCTAATTAATATGTGTATTACCCCTGATAGTTACCATTTTAGTCATAAGAACACCTAACATTTATTCTGTTAGCCTTTTTTTCTTTTCTTTTTTTTTTTTTTTTTTGAGTTGGAGTCTCACTCTGTTGCTCAGACTGGAGTGCAGTGGCCGCTCCCAGCCACCGCAGCCTCGACCTGCTGGGCTCCAGCGATCCTTCCGCCTCAGCCTTCCAAGTAGCTGGGATTACAGGCGTATGCTACCATGCCCAGCTAATTTTTTTATTTATTGTAGAGATGAGGTCTCACCAAGTTGCCCAGGTGGGTCTCGAACCCGCGGGCTCAGGCAATCCACTCACCTCAGCCTCCCAAGTTGCGGGATTACAGGCTGAGCCACTGAGCCCGGCTTGTTAGCCTTTTAAAAAAATAATATATCTCTCTATTGATGAAGTTATCATGTTATCTAACAGATCTCTTGAAGATATGCTTATTTTTATTTTGTGATATACAAAAATTTTGTCAGGATTTTGCACTGGCAAAACGTCAATGGAAATGAGCTCTGCTCCAATAAGATCAAACAAACTACAAAGATTTTTTTTGAGGGAATCCTTGTTTATTGTTCTAGAGTCTTACTCTACCCTAATGATGATGATAGGCTCTGCGGATGTGAAAGCACATGAACAGTTAGAAAGTAATAACAGTAATTTTGTGAAGTATAATAACTAAAGTTTTCTATGAGAACTACCATTTTTATCCAACTTTCCTATGTACAGTTTCTAACACTTATACTCTGAAAATTGAGCACATACTATTGAATGCAAAAGTTTTAGAGTTCGTTTACTCTTGATAATACAGTCAGTCCTGCTATAACATGAAGTGGTACAGTTTAAAATATATTGATAAAAAATACTTAAATACTACAATGATTCTGGCCCTTTACCTTGAAAGAGGCCAGAAGATTACTTAGCAGTGAGCATGAGATTTGTGAAATTGTGGAAGCAGTGTTGTCTTAAACAGGAGGGGACGTTATCACAGAAGTTGTGGATGAGGTTGTAAAGATAGGCAGTCAAGAGCTGACTGGCAGATACTTGGGATGTGCACGTATGTGGCGGTGCATTGCCACACGGCTCTGCTCAATGGGGTGTGTATTTTTATATTCATTTTGTGTTTCTAGTGGAGAAAATTGCATCTAGTCCAGTGCAACATCCACATTATGCTTCAGTTATGTCCTAGTTTATCGCTCTGGAACAAATCTGAGTTTTCAAAACAAGCATCCTCTCAGAGCTAACTGTATTTGAAAAGTTGTACAATAAGTCCAATTTGTTCATTAAGTCCAGCAAAGTTAGTCTAGGTACCCAATTAACACAATTGGCTATATAGTACTGTACTGTAATGCATTTATAATAATTTTTACACATATAATACATAAAAAACAAACACAAAAAATAAAACATTTTAAATCTTATGGTGGGATTGGACCTGAGAATGCACATTTGCATCTTTGAAAGTTCCCAACTTGAAGGTTTGTATGTAGGAGGTTTACTGTGATTATAATAGTTAAAATGTTGCTAAAAATTAAAAGACACACACAAAAAAAGTTCTACAATAAAATAAAAATCAGGTATGGCTGCATACCCATTCTAAATATATGCTTGAGTAAGGAAATTGAGCAAATAAATGGTAGTTTGCATTCTGGGAACTGTTTGGGAGTCATTTGAGTTGACACAGGTGAAGTGACATAGATGTGTGGAAGATCTGCATGGGAAACTGGAATCAGGATGCGTGGGAGAGCAGACCTTGCATTTACACACCTCAGAGAGAAAACACTTACTTGCCCAGGCAGCCTCACAACACAACCATCCTTGTGCCACACCAAACTCCGGGTCACAAATGCAATGTAATTCTCCTGAACAGTAAGTCTTTTTTCCTTGTGTTAAGATAAAAAGATATGGTTATTTCTCAAGTTTCTTGGAGAATAAACTTAAGCAAACCTGTTTCCATTTTAGGCCACCAGCCTGTCATACTGGCTAATATGTTCCTCTACGTATAAGTTAAATAAGAATAGAACCAAAACGTTTAGGTTATTAACTTCAAAATGGCCACGATGCCACTGTATAATTTCATGATCTCAAATATTTTATTTACAGATGAAAACAGTGCAAAGATTGCTATAAGGAGGTTAAAAGTCTTTCAATTCTGTCTTTTCATAATTACTTGTTTTTAAGGCTTTTGCATAAAATCATGTATATACTTTTTTGTTTCTGTCCTATACTGCATATAGTTTTATGTATTATTAAGTCAGTCAGTTATGTTTTTCTTCAGTATCTTTTCGTCTTTTTCTGTTATTGGTAATTGAATAAGAGTATGAAGTGTTTCTTATTTTCAATTGTTCCTATAATTCTTTGACTAAAATAATGTTCAAGCCTCGCTTAAGCCTAAGTGCTTCAATAGCTGATCCTTTTAAATTAGATTTATTTTCTATCAAAAAGACACCTGCAGTCCTATGTTTATGGCAGTGCTATTCACTATAGCAAAAGCATGAATTATAACTAGGTGCCCATTAACTTGGAATGGATAAAAAAAAAATTGTGGTACATATATAACATGGAATACTACGCAGCCATAAGGAAGAATGAAATAATGACCTTTGCAGCAACATGGATGCAGCTGGAGGGCATTATTCTAAGTGAACTAACACAGAAACAGAAAAGTAAACACTGTGTACACACACACATAGAATAAGAACAACAGACACTGGGGACTCCCAAACAAGGAGGGAGGGGGGTAAGATCTGAGAAAACAAGCCAATGGGTATCATGCTCACCACCTAGGTATCAAGCTCATAGAAGCCCAAACCTCACCATTGTGCAATACACCCATGAAATAATCTTGCACATGCACCCCTTGAATCTAAGATTAAAAAATAAAAATAAATTAGATTAAAAAGAGGTCTATATGTTCTATATTTGATTACTGTATGTGTTTTTATTCTATGTATAGTAACAAATACAGAAAAAGGTGTTAATGTGTTTAATAATAATGATTTGTGATTAAATTACTTATAATTAAAATATTTGTCTCTATTATTAAAATTGCATACTATAATTTGGAAGAGGTACACTACTAATGGTTTATAATGTTTTCATATCGACATCTATACGATTAAATACATAAGTTTCAAAACTTCAGAGATTATAGCATGTTCATATTATCTAAGCACAGGAGGAATGTTATTAAAAACCACAAACTTTAGTTTAGATTTTGATGTCTCCTAAAGTAAGAATCATGCTATTTTCCCCCTACGGTTTCCTGAAATTTGGATTAAAGAAAGTAATCTCATGGCACTTGGCTCTAGAAGCTTTCAGCCACACCTGCCAGCTCATCTTTCTTTACTAAACATGAAGCAAAGAGAATGATCTACAGTCTATTCTCTAATTACTATTGGGAGGTTTTCAATCCAAGCACTAGGTTTGTAGGCAGAATGGCAGGTGCTGGCATTCTCTGACTGCTTTGTTCCTCTCTGTAGCCCATGATTATAGTTGGTGTGTACTTCACTCCCTCATATCATATAAGTTAAATTATACTACCAAATGGCCAAGCAATGAACTCTTAGCCCTAGCATAATAGCAGTGTAATTCTTCACGTGTCCTTAATGTGAATTCAAATTTCAAACAGTAATTTCCAAGACTTTGCCTTGCTAACCTCTTAAGTTTGCTTTACTTCATGTCTTATTTACTAATTTTAGGGTCTTATTTTACATTTTAACTTCTTAAATTCTGCCTCTGTTTTACTTTGGTAATATTCAAACATGTTTCCTAAAGAACTTCAAAAATATTTTTTGTTCATAGCTTTAGAATTTTTAAATCATGTCAGAATTTTTACCAACATGTGCAACAATCACCATAAATAAGTTTTAGAGTATTTCCTTTACCCCAATAAAATCTCCTCATGTCTTTTTGCAGGTAATCCCTATCCCCCCATTTCTAGGCTATCATTAAGCTACTATCTGTCTCTATCTACTTGCTTTTACTGGACATTTCATATAAATAAAATCATACTGTGTGTCTCCAACTTTAACATGCATAGAAATCATCTAAACATCTTGTCAAGATGGAGATTCAGTGGGCCCTGGTAAGACCTTATAATCTGTAGTTCTAAGAAGCACTCACATGATGCTGATGTTGCTGGCCCATGGACCACGTTTCCAGAAGCTTCACCAGGATGCTTCTGATTCTTCCACACAGCAAATTCTGAGGACCATTGCTGCATACCTTTTTGTGTTTCTTTCAGTTTTTAACAATAAGCATTTGTTCCTATCCTACATTTATCATTCTTTTTTTAAAAAAAGTGTGACAATAGAAAACTCACAGCATTATCTAAAAATAACAAGCACTTTAGTTCAATAACAATAACTGAAAACTTTATTAGGTACGCAAAGCCTTTGCAACTGCATTCCACTTGTTATATTTGCAGTACCTTTTACTTTCTAGAGAGCAGTATGTCATAAAATATGAAGATTAGCTGGGTAACAGAAAAAATGGAGAGCCAGCCTTATGGAGATAAGCGTCTCAGGAGATAGAGGGAAAACATTTAACAAGAAAAGAAAGGCGAATAAATTCCTGCGACTTATGGAAGAAGTGCACAGGTAGCTAACCTCGCATGAACTGAGGCAGGACCCAGGCTGGTCCTAACTCGATACTACCGGTAGGTGACAAAAGGGATTTTACTTATATGCATCCTCTCTTGACAAGTTTATTTTAGTGCCTGCCCTAAAATTGCTCCTCCAATCCTATGAGCAGTTGGACTCGTTTATTCATGTTTTCAGAAGATATTGTCCATGTGTCCTATAACATAAACACATAAAGCAGCACTTTTCTAGTATTATATACATTAATTTGGGGTTGGAAAAAATGCATCACTAATTACATTAGCATTAATTTTCTCCTGAGCAATATCCTGTTGTGAATATAGATACAGAAACAAAAAATTTATATAGAGAGATGTCCAAAACACTGATTTATTTATTGTGAACTCTTGGTGGAATAAATCCAAATTACATATCATGTTAACCCAAAACAATCCATTTTATTAAATGAGCACTTAGCATAGCTCCTTATTCATGCCCTTCTTCTTTCCAATATTACCAACTTTTGAGTTTCTGTTTGCATGAAGAAGAGCTATAGGATAAGTAATCCAAAGCCATAGTTAAATTAAGAGAAAGATACTTAGCTTTGGAATGTCTTATAAGATTCTATTATTTCTGTTTACATGGACTGTCAAACCTCAGAAGCTTAGTCCAAAGAAATGATCATGGGAATATGAGAAGATTCTGAGAAACATCAGTAAAAAAGGAATATAATATGTATTTCTATTTTTCCATTATATTTTACATCCCTGCAAATGTTTTTTTTTCTCAAAAAACTCATTATCCATTTTACACTATAAAAAAATCTTTTGATCTGAAAGTCTAATATTTTATATACAAGGAATTTGTCATTTCTCAGTCTACTTACCTTGACAGGTAAATTTTAATTTTTTAAATTAAAAAGTTTATATTTTTGACCTAATATTATCACTTCTACAAATAAGAGAATAATCTCAAAAGCAGAAAAATTTTACATTTGAAGATGCTCATAATATTTTTATTTAGAAAATACTGAAAAGAATATACATATCAGGTAATATGAAAATGATTACTTAATTATGGTCATTTTTTTGTTAAATAAACCAAAACTTAAAAATAATGCTTATGGAAAATATCAATGAGCATTGTCTACAATAACTGTATTCATTATTTATTCATGCATTTAACAAATGTCTGTAGTATATGCCAGAAACTGTATAATTTAAAAGGTATTTATGTGAAAATAAGTTTTAAAAAGTAGCATGAAAACTTGTAAATAATGTATTATTAAAAATTGCTTTAGTACCACCACAACAAAAATTACTTATATAAAAAGATCAGGAAAAAAAACTAGGAACTGTGAACAATTAATGTTTATCTCCTAATTTTCTTTGTTTATAATTTATATACTGATTTTTACAAAGGGAATTTTTGCAACTTAAGAAATAGGTAAAGCTTAAAAATCATGACTTACCAAAATTAGTGACAAAAGAATTAACATACCTTTCTAGGCTTTTATATAAATTGAAAAAAGGCAATGTCTTCTTCAGTTTTCTATTCTCTTTATGCATAACAGTTTGTCTCCTCTAGTTATTTTCTATTTCAATATCAATGATAACCAGGCCAGAGGGCCCCCAGTCTTTGAAAATGTGCTGTATAACAGATTAGTTACAGGGTATCAGTAAATTGGATCTAAACCCAAGGCATTTTTCACAATGCATCTCGATGTTGTTTTTCAGATTTTTGCTTGTAATGTCAGTAGCAGCACAAGTAAAAAGCTAGCTTAGCCTACAGAAAAACCTTTTCAACAGATATTATTTTTTATGTCCAAGTGAAAAAAAAAATAGACGTTGACTCACTGGCTGACTGCAGTTATTCCAAATCAAGTAGAGTTTTTCTGTAATTAAGTAAGTCTCTCTCAGGAGGATGCCTAATGCTGAGGATTCACCTGGTGTCTTCACTTGGCATTTTAGCAGTTGTAAAGATCATATATGTGGTTAATTTCATGGGTTAATTTAGTTAGGCCGCAGTATCTGGATATTTGGTCAAACACTATTTTATAAGTTTATGTGAAGCTGTTTTTTGGATGGCATCAATACATAAATTAATAATCTGAAATAGATTGCTCTCCATAATGTAAGTGGGCTTCATCTAATCAGTTGAAAATCTTAAGAAAAACAAACTGACCTCCATGGAGAAAGATAAAAAGAATTAATTCTGCCAGCAGATTGGTCGGGCTCGGTGGCTCATCCTGTAATCCCATGCTTTGGGAGGCCGAGGTGAGTGGATTGCCTGAGCCCGCGGGTTCCAGATCCGCCTGGGCAACTTGGCCAGACCTCATCTTCACAATAAATCAAACATCAGCCCGGCGTGGTAGAGCGCGCCTGGAATTCCAGCTACTTGGAAGGCTGAGGCGGAAGGATCGCCGGAGCCCAGCGGGTCCAGGCTGCGGTAGCCGGGAGTGGCCACTGCACTCCAGTCTGGGTGACAGAGTGAGACTCCAACTCAAAAAAAAAAAAAAAAATTCTGCCAGCAGATTGCCTTTGGACTTGAACTGCAACTTGGATCCCCGATCCACCTTCTAGTCTACTCTGCATATTTTGGACTTGTCAACCTTTATAATTTTGTGAGCCAATTCCTTAAAAATCATCTTTCCACACACAAACACCCAAGCATACACACCCTATCAGTTCTGTTTTTCTGGAAAACTCCAGTATATTGTCTTATGTAGCTACTTCAACACATTGGTTAATAATTATCAATACCTGGTGTACCGCCCTGCTTCTCTAAGTAAATCATAGTTGCACAGTTGCTTGTGGAATATAAAACAATGAACCACGCTACACATGAAAGCATAATATTTCCCCTGTGTCTCAGCTAGCTCGTCAACTAGGTCTAAACTCCTAGTTCAGGTGTCTTCCTCATCCACTCCTTTCAGATATATTGGCCAATAAAAAGACATCTTGGATTCTAAGGCCTAGGAATGACTGTCATAGCAATAAAATCATAAACAATCAAGTTTTTACCAGGAAATTTTTAAGAAAACAAGTCATTACATCTGAAAGTTTAATTATAGTCTAGGTATATTATACATATGGTTGTTTATTTTATGTTGTTAACAATATTTTCAAGGTGAAAAAAATATCATTCAACCTGCTTTTTTAGGGCATGTAGGTCAACCCAAATGGTTTTATAAGAGTTTACCTCAGATTAAGTGCCACACAGATAGTTTGCAAGCTTGCATTTGCTGTGGCTCATTTTTTATTACCCCTCTTGTCTATCAGGAAAAAAGGCTTCTGAGCTATCTAAAAACTTTGTAGTTAAGACCAGAATAACATTGTTTTTTATATATATTTTTTGATGATGAAGATGAATCTTAAATAATTGCTAAAGCAAAATTGCTTCAATCTAACAAGAAAATATGTTTTTATAAAAAAAGAAGGAAGGAAGGAAGGGAGGGAGGGAGGAAGGGATGGAGGGGGAGGGAAGGAGAAAGGAAAGAAGAAATTGGGAGTGAGGGCCAGTTAGAAGCCTGAACTTCACCTGCGTGTAGCCTATTTATGTTTGTTAATCCTCACTTGTACCTCACATCTCTATAATAAAATCAAATTTTAAAAATGATAAAAAATTAAACACACACAAAAGCAATAGCCACAATACACAAAGCCTGTGAGGACTTTTCATACAAATATTACTATAAGAATAAAAAACTTAAAAAATCTTTAAAAAAATTGGTAACATTTACCTCCATCAAAAAAGATAATACTTTAAAATTGAAAAATCTAATCAAGATCAGTATACCTATCTGATGTACTATAATGAGATAAAAATTATACTGAACATTTATTAACAATGTTATCGATTGAATCAAACATTGGACATATCCACTATTGATTTGAAACAGAATATTAGATTGATAATGTTTTCCAGTTCTATTGCTCTTACATTCAGCTGCAGTTCACCATGGTGCTTTAAGAAGAAAGAATGCAAACAATAAACACCACACTAAAAGAGATTTGTGATATAGTACCTATATTGTAGAATTTATTCTGATACATGGTGATGGAATTACCTGCACATCTCTCTTATGTACTTTATGTCTTAAGACTGTACACGAGGTTGGGCTTGGTGGCTCAACCTGTAATCCCAACACTTTGGGTGACCAACGCAAGTGGATTGCCTGAGCCTGAGGGTTCAAGACCAGCCCAGGCAACTTGGCAAGACATCTTATCTACATTAAATCAAAAATTATTTAATGGGTATTGGGTTGAATCTGCAGATTGCCTTTGGTAGGAAGGACATCTTAACAATGTTGATTCTTCCTATCCATGCCAGTAATTCCCCTATTGGGAATATACCCAGAGGAACCCAAATCATTCTACAAAAAAGATATCTGCACATGCATGTTTGTTGCAGCTCTATTCAAAATAGCAAAAGCATGGAACCAACCATGCTGCCCATCGAAGCTGGAATGGATAAAAAAATGTGGTACATATACACAATGGAATATTATTCAGCCATAAAGAAGGACAAACATATGGACTTCACAGCAACTTTAATGGATTTAGAGTCTGTCATACTCAGTGATCTATCACAGAAACAAACAGAGTACCATATGTTCTCGCTCATAAGTGGACACTGAACAAATCATAATACTACAAGAAAGGGATCAGCAGGAGTAGGAAACTGCCAGGGGAGGGTAGGTAGGATTGACAGTTAAGGGAAACTGCCAGGGGAGAGAGGGGCACACCTCATCAACAAGGGTAACTGCATAATGAGCATTTGCATTCCTAAGCCTGAATTGTACCCCACATCTTAATAAAATAAAATAAAATAAAAATTAGCTGGGTGTGGTAGTGCACTCCTGTAGTTCCATCTACCTGGAAGGCTGAGGCAGAAGGATCGCCGAAGCCTAACAAGTCGATGCTGGAGTGGCTGTGAGAGTGTCACTGCAACTCAAAAAAAAAAGAAAAGAGAGAGAGAGATTGTACACCAGACCCTCCGAAGCTTCTGGGGGAAAAATACACAAAAATTTTAGGGTAGATAGTTGTGCCCTGAGATACAGAGATTAAGGCAGTCAACTAAAGAGAAAAAATAATGGTGTGTTTGAGAATTAGATGGATGGAGATAGTAATCTTATGAGAGTGTGGGACACACTTGGGAAAGGACACATCATCTGAAGTAAACAGTACTCTAATGCATAACAGGAAAAGTCATTCAAATGCCTTCCAACTTCTAGAAGACCTGCTCCAAGATTCTTTGCAGAAGTAACTTGTGGAAAGTTGAGGGAACTACCCAAACTCAAGAGTGCCCCAAATCGTGAAAGAACAGAAGTCAAGAATTTGCTAACAAATAAAGTAGTACAAAAAGAGTAAAAATAAAAATATGGCATAAAGAAGAGGAAATAATGTCCATAGCTGACCATGCCAGAGTATGAATCACCTAGGAACTCGTAAAAAAAGAAACTGCTGATAGCTTGCATTTTCAATATTTACATTAAAAAGTTGCACAGGACTCAAAGCCATCATATCTCTTCAAATCACAAATGTTCCTTAAGGAAGTACGACACCAAGAAACACTGACATAAGGGGGTGCCCAAAAAATGTACACACATTTTAAGTATGACATTCGCTTAAAAGATGGCATTACTCAAATGAATGCTAGAGTCACCATGTGACAGGGAGGACAGTCAAAGAAAATGGCGAAAGCACAGTTGAGGGAACATCATACTACACATTACTACCATAATTTAATTCAAATTTAATTCAAAAAGTAATATATATATACATATATATATAAAACATCTCTTAAGATTCGTATACATTTTTTGGCACCCTCGGTACTTAATTTGTTTTATAAGTAGAAAAATAATGAGTATTAGAATATTAGTTTCAACTATTTTTATGGTCCACATTTTCATAATTGTTCAATAAGGAATACTGATAAAATTCTTATTTTACTGAGAAAATACATCAACAATAACCCTAATTAAAACAAATAATTTTAAATATAGTCATGGGGTCAAACATAATTGTGACCCCCCCCTTGCCCCCCTTTGGGTGTGGTTATCTCATTAAAACCAAATATTCCAACAAGAGTTTAATACTTAAATAATCTTTATCTTGGTTGTCATACAATCACAGTTCTAGATTTCTTCTTGACTTGATGTCAGCCCCTTCTCAAATTCTGTGGCAAGATTTTCATTAAATAATCAGGTTTCTCACATTGTGTATTCAGCCTTCTTCTTACTCTACACTCTATCTTTAATTGCCTTGTCAACTCTCTTCTCTTTAATAACCATCTGATGACTGATGACTCTCATCTCTCCAGTCCAATCACACTGCTTATTTCACACACACACACACACACACACACACACACACACACACACACACACACATATAGAGACCAGATTGTATGGGTAACTTTGGCATCTTAGATGTCATCTGGATGGTTTACACGTTTTAAGCTTGTAACATTCACACATTTGGAAATATGAATTACGAATCCCTATCTGCAAAATTTGTCTCTTCCTAGCCTTTGTTATATCACTAAAGAGCATGTCTTAACTTTGTCATCTCCCTCTATGATTCTGCATGTTCAGTTAATCACCAGGTCCTCTAGACTCTACTTCGTGTGAGTGTGTGTGTGTGTGTGTGTGTGTGTAAAATATGTGTTATTCTCTTCATTTTTACTGTTATCACCATCATTTCATCCATCTCAAACTCTTGTCAGGATTAACACAAAAACTTTTGAGTGAGTCTCCCTGTTTCTTCTATATTTCCACCCTAATTCTTTCCACACATATGCCAATGTGCCCTTCTCAAAACATAAAGTAGATCATGTCACTTTGCAGCACAAAGCCCTTCCAAGTACCATTTTGTTCTGATTAATATTTAAAATCCTCAGTGTGGATTTTGCAGGGCCTTTTAAGACTCATCTGATGTCACAGTTCTCCCAAGCTCACCTTTACTGACCTGCATTCCTTGAACAGTCATCTCCAGACCCATTGCACATCTCTTAGCTCCTCAACCATGTCGAGATCTCCTCTCTGTGCAGTTTCTGAAGGTACAGCCTTCCACCAGCATTGTCTTTCCTCCCTCCCAGTCTCCCTTCTCATGACTCCCTTGGATAATCTTAGTATTTACCGCATCACAACTTCCTCTGAGAAGATGTTCATAAGTACTTAGCCAAAGTTGGAATCCCACAGTACTTTCTGAGAACAGTACTTTCTCAAAACACTTTATGTTATATAATTCTACTTTGGAGCAATAATGTGTTGAAAGTCTTGCTTTCTTCTTAGACTTGGGAGAATTGGCTCTTTTTTTTTTGTTTAGAATTGTATACCCAGTATACACTCAATAAATAGCTCATGTTAAATAAAATATGGGTTTTTTTTCTGTTTGATATCCATGTGAAATATTTATAATGGCATTGACACACGCTGTTTTTCTCAAAATGTTTTCTTTTCAAGTTATGTGGTTTAACATGAGTTGTGAATTTGTAAATGCTTGTTAAAATTCTTTATGAACAATCTTTCTTGTTCCATGAAGGATTTCTTGAATAATCTCAATCATAGGATTTAAGATTCCTTGCTCACAGCTTGCTTAGAAGTTACTTTATTTTTCAGTAAGTTCTTTTTCCATAATTTGATTGTAAAATTATTGAAGACTTTTATTTTATATATCTCCCATATTGTGTGCATAGCATATATTAATCCTGCCCATATTTAAAATATATTACCTATCTTACCTGCCAAATAGGCAGTCCCTCTCTACTGACAGATTTCCTCTATTTGTAATTATATGGACTTGATATGGGTTATGTTATTAAATTTGCAGTCATATTAAATTTGTAAAGTCATTTGCATTTTCCAAAGTGCTGTCAGCATTCAGAACATAAAGGCTTTTTAAGATAGTGTATATCACAGGAAAAAAAAAATACAAAGAAAAAGTAACTATGTGAGAGTGGCACAGTCATTTACTTCAGAAACTAAAGTGAAGCAATTTGATTTTAATAAGATATTATTTTAGAGAGGTAAAAATTCATGTGAATTTGAGACATGCTGTTTGTCTTGTATTCTTACCAGTTTCAGTGTCATTTGCTCTTTAAAGCCAGGTTTTCTATTAAAATTCTGAAACTGCACATCACTTCCTTTGGCCAGTAACTTGCTCCCCCTGGTGGTCTTGCTAAGTTCAAACTGTTACCAAGTATAGATAGTTAATTTAGAATTTGGCTTTTTTCTTTTTTTTTTTTTAAACTATATTTAAAGACTGACATCTCAACACCACTTTTCCAGGGAGGTATGAGTTGCTATTGAACTAATTGTTAAGAAATACTTTCCACTGACTTGGAGAGATCATCCCAGGGAGTTCTCTTTCAGAAATCTCTCATTATTCTAGTCCCTAAATGAAATCGTTTTTATATGCCTTTATGCTATCATGAAAGTTACATTATGAAACATAGTGAGAGATGATAATTGAATGCTTATCATAAGGGTCTATCAAGATGGACCAGTATCCAGGAAATGTAGGGTGGGAGGGGATGTCAGGTTTTCTGTTTGGAGAAAAACTCCCAACTTGACACTAAAACATTGTTTCCCATTTTACTGAATATTATTACAGTGTAAGGTGTTCCATTTGAAATAACTGAATGCCTCTGACATAAAAGAGATACAGGTTGAAAAGGAATTGAATTAAGAGAAGTAGCACTTACTTGAATCTCGTCTTCTGAAGTAAGGTAGAACATTAAAAATAAATGACCACATTTCTAAAGATCATTAAAAATAAATGATCTTTTCTAATTTGACATCACATAAGTACTTCAAATGTTTATTGGTGGCAGTATACAAGCTAAATGCTAGCCAAATACTAAAACAATGTATTTGTGTCAGAATATCATACTGGCTTGGAACTGGAGAGGCCTTCCATGGAATGCTCTCTGAGCACAGGGGAGGGAGGCTGTCTTCAGTTGAATATATGTATGCTTCCAGCACATACTTGAAATGTTTTACCCTGCACTCTTCATGCTGGAGAAGGCATTCAGAAGGAAACCTACAATCTATTTTCCTCAGATGTCTTATCCTGAAGACTTTGCATTTTTTAAGCCTCCCTATCTGTCAGAGCCCAGTGAAAAGATGGATTCACTCCAGTAAGTTTTGAAAAAGCTACTAGCTACAAAGGAGAATGAATAAAAAGGAAAAATCAGAAGGAGAACTCAGAAGGAGAGTGAGTGGAGCATTTACATCTGAAATAGAAAGACCTTCTGAATGTTTTGGGCTTAACAATATTGTTTACATAACAAATCCTTAAGAAGATTGGGGATTCCTTGGAATCTTAAGGACTTAGGTGATTTTAGGGACACTTCTCTAAACCACTATTTAACACACATTTATAACAATGCTAGGGGATTTATTTCATAAACATGAGCTGCTTACGGGCTAGTAGGTACTGTAACTGGGCAGAAACAAGAACTAGTAACTGCAGGGTATTAAGAACGCTCTGGAGAATCGTCTGTGAATTCTTTTGTAAGATCAGGGCATCTATGAACGTTTGAGATGTTGATTTTGAGACACTGGAGAGTTGGAAAGGGGGGGTTAAACCTTTTCCATTTCTGGTAGTCCGAGTCTTAACAGAGAGCCAGCATGTTCCTGCAAAGTCTTCTGTTCCATTTAGCACGAGGCTTTGTTGTCCATAGTTCTCTTGAGCCAATTAAAACTTGACATTTTGTACCCCCCTGTAATTAAAATGTAAATGAAGGGATGGATTTTGCTTTCAAAAATAGATTATACAGGTTAATGAAAATGAAAACTTACCTAGACCCAGGTTTTCAGTTAAGTAGAATTTTCAAAGGGCCTACGTACACGGCAGAATATGAATTCTGAGCCCGTGTTGTCTATAATGGAAAGATCCATTATCTACACGTCAAAGCATGGAAAGAAAGTCCCAGAGAGTGAAAATACAATTATCAAATGCACGCTTTAAAGTGATGGTAAGGAGAGAGACATGCCTTTTTTTTTTTAAATTAACTTTCTTATGGTTTTGTTTTGCTTCTGACTTAGAAAATACTAGCCTTGAAAACAAACAGTCCTCAGGTGGTGGTGTGGATAATAATGAAAATTGCCACAATGAATGCGTTTATGGAAACCATAAACATTTGTACATTTGCCCCATTTTTATCTACCCACTTGAGTAATTAAAGGGGAACTTCCAGACACATTGGAGACATTGAGGCCACAATTCAGACACATGACCTTCCTCCCTAAAGGAAAGGTGAACAAAGCTCAGAAAAGCAAACACTTCAGAAGTGACCTTGCATTATTCTTACTCTCAGTGCCACTGCAAGAAGATGTGCTTCCAAGGGACATGATGGAAGGGGATAAAATGCAACATTTATTTTCCACACTGAAAAGGCAAATTATGCTTTGTTAGTGGTTTTTCCAAGGGAGCATTTTCTAGTTGTTGCCAGTTAATCATAACTAAACTCCTTGCACATACAAAACACAATGTCACATTTAATTTTTAGCCATTAGAAAGATGGATATTGTGTGAATGTTAAAAGCAGCAAAGATAAGGAAACAATTACAAGATATTTATGGCATGATAAATAAAAAATTGCTAGATATCATAGATCACATAGAATAATTATTTCAAGAACTGAAATGTAGGACGCCAAATTGAAAATTTGGGGCATGGGATAATTAACATTGGGGTTAGAAAAGGTCATCACAGCTACCTTGAACATGAAACCATTGCCACAATATAAATTAGGCCATTAGAAATTGAGAGTGGGAGTTGAACCAGCATCTACCACATGATATAGCACCCTGGAACATCTCATTAAATACTTCAAATTGATGAAGTGCTTTAACATCCTTATGTTTTTATTTACTGATTTAAATTCAGCCCTACAAAGCAGAAAAAAAAAAAAAGACATAGCACAGGATGGAGCCTAAAGGAAGGCTAAGAGAGAGGGGACATTTTTCCTGGATGCTTCAGAATATATTTGTTTCTCATGCAAGTCGCTTCAGTGGACTTTTAGGACACAGCTTTTCTCAAGAGAAAGCTAAGACTGCAGATTTTTCTCTCATTTAGATTTTTACCCCTTTATTCTCATGCTTTAAAAAATAAATCTTTAATTTCTTGTGCATTTATTCTACAATCTAGACTTAACTTGATATTTTAATTCTCAACCTAAACAAACCTGTATGCATTTTGCATAGAAAATAACAAATGAATTTTTCAAAGATATTGCTTGCCTATCATTTCCATTGTACATTCTGTATGTCAGTCATTTTTTGGTGATTTTCTTATTTGTTTTCAAAATACACACACTTTTTAATGTTTTACTTTCTGGAGAGGATTTTTCCCAAGCCTTATCCACATTTTTAAGCATCGCAAGAGTCTTTATTCTTGTGGTTATGGGTTTTCTTTGCAAGGCTCCTTAAAACCTTGGTTTGAATATTTTTCCTCATGACTTTAGTCACATGGTTCCAGGAGGTGTTTGCTATGGGGCATGCAGATGTGGCCAAATGTCTTACTGTGGGGTTTTCTAGCATGGCAAACGGATAGGACAGTGATCCTCATTACTTGGGAAACCCGGCCCTTTCATCCATTCTGAGGATACCATGCAAACTCACAGCTCAACTCAGAGCACTTCTAGCCTGTAGGAACAGCCGTGACTGTGCCCCTGGGACCAGCTCCGCCCTTTCATTCCCCAGCTGTTGGTCAACTCCTTTGCAGACAACAAAGAACAGCCACATATGAATGTTGCCAGGGGAGATCTCACTACCCCAGAAATAGGTAAAACACCCCTTTGGGAGAAATAGGAACTGTCACCACAGATCACTTCACTCCCACCTCATTTATGTCCCCTTCATCACTGCACAGTCTTTTTCTCAAAAACTGTTTATTTTCTGTTTAAGACCTCCTTCCAGCCCACCTCGGGGAAGAAGGGATGCTTTCCTTGGTTGCCAGCTACCATCTCAACAGGGAATCAGGATCAGTACCATGGATCATCACTCCAAGAATGAGTTTGGTGTTCTCTGGCTTCTTCTGAAAGAGGCCAAGTTTTCCCATCCACCAGAAACAGGTACAGTTTACAAACAAGGCATGTGTCCCAGGAACTGAGTCATTTTTATCCTCTACCCTTAGCCTGAATTTCTCTGGAGGCAGGATGATGAGTTCTCAGTACCCTTCTGTGGAAACCTAAGGACTGCCCATCTACCTGATCACAGATGATCTGACTCCACAGGAACCCGGCCCTGTATAGATGATGAAGCAAATTAACAACAGAAACACACAGAACTTTGCGATGCAGCAATATCACCATGGTCAACATTGTTGCCACGCTTATTCAGAGCCCAGCGTGTCCCTTCACTCTCATTTTCACAGAGATTTGTGCTTTACTTCCCTACTTAGATCTTTCACTGATATTCCCCTACCACAACTCTATTGATTCTACCCTCCCTACTCCATGGCAAACAAAGCAAAGGAAAACAACAAAATGGCAATCCTCTTACACACTCATCTCCTTGCCAGACATATTCTGTTCCTGCTTCCTCCTCTGCCTTCCCAGCTGTCTGGAGCGGAGAGTCAGTCACAAGAGGAACAGGGAATTCACGCATCAAGAAGGTGCCAGTGTGTCTTGAGTCTCCAGCCTCACTCCATCCCCAGATCTAGCACTTTATGACTCAGGCTTTTCCCACCTTAGCTTAGATTTTGTTTTCAGATGTGCATGTTGATAAAGATTAACTTTGTGTCAGTTCTTACCACTTTGCCTAATCCAGCCCTGGTTCAGTTTGTCCAGGATAACGCTGAGTTCACTATATCTAACAGTGGTCTTCAAACTTCTTTGATGAAGTAATTATACAGTTAATATAGTTAACAGTTCATTAATACCTATTAATTCCCATATAGTTAATTAATAAAAATAAATAATAAATGAATATTTATGAATAAACAGAATTTATATGTTTTCAATGTCTTTTAAAATGACACATTTGAGTATATATACTATTATTAGCCAATATTTCAAAATATAATATATTCATCAATTATGATACACTTAAAATGAGGTTTATTCCTAATCATGGATAAAAGTATATAGAATAAGTAGTCTCTTAATAACTTTACAATTTCAGAGAATTTAGCTGACTTTTTAACTAGACATGATCAAATTTTCATTGCTTTTTTTTGAAATGTGATTCTTAAAAAATGCATATAAGAGGCAGAAATTTCAGCTTGACTTTTCTTTTTCTCTCTCTTCTTCTCCTTTCTCCCCCTCCACCCCCGTCCCAGGGCTGTTGTTTGCTTGTACTTAAAAATTCTGTCTTCAATCCAGGGTTATTCTGCATTATTTATTTTGATCACTTATTCGTTTGCAGTTTAGTGTAGTTAACACTAGATGATAGAAAACCATCTAATGAGATGCATGAACACTATAATGTGTTGGTAAGTGGTGAAAGCCAACATTCTCCAGGTGTCGTGCAACCTATACTCTCCCCATAAAATATGACATGATGAACTAGTGGAGACTCCAGTACCAATTTACATTTCAAATATCAGAAAAGCTTAATTTTTATTTTTAGGAAATATATAAAATATCCATGCTCATATTTTCTTCCCATGCCTCAGTAGGCTATCTGTTGCACTTGCCCTAATTCAGAAATCACCCGTTTTTATAATGAGTGTTTCATCCATAATTCTTGCTGCTTCTCTTTTCTCCTCATATTTCAGCAGAATAGGCAAGATTTCTTCCACTCTGGTAATATGTACTAATTTTTAACACAATTAAGTAAAATAATATGTCTCTGCTCTTTCTTAGTCCTTACTTTTCTTGACAGTTCATTAAGACCTTTTTAAATTTCACAACACTTTTTAATAAGTAAAAGCAATTCTTAATTTTAATCTTATTCTATAACAGTATCTAATTGTTTAATTAAGTAAATGAAGGTAAGTTATTTAATTGGGGACATCCAGCAAACAAACACTAATGTTCAGATAGTACTGATATCTCACACCAACAATTCACGCCTCTTCTTAGCTCTGTTTGACAGACATTTACTTCGGTTGGCACTCTATAGCAAACTATTTATATGCTCAAGAGTTGCAATTATTATTGTTTCACTACCATTATCTGAGGGAATAAAATATGAATCCCATTTTTATATATTCCTGCCCTCTAAGAACATTAATATTTAAACATTATTAAATATTCAGTAGTTTAATTTCATAGCTAGATATTTAGAGAAAGTCACTGAGTCTTAGGCATGCAGGATATTGAATGGACAATACCTGTAAAGGCATTATCTATGAGTAGATAAAAATAATCTAAAATTAAACATGCAAGTTCAGCAATCATTCTGCATATGAGTGAAACACAGAATTAATATCATTTATTTAATGAGTGGTCTCTATCTGAACAGGCTAGTGGATCTTGTAGGAAATTATGTTGACTGAAGGACTAATTAATAAAAAGAAATAGATGATGAGCCCAAGCATTAATGCAAAAATAAGATGAAATAAATGTATGAAAATAAAGGGGATAGGGAATTTCACTGAAAAGGCTGCAGTGAATAGATAAGTTGTGTCATTTTTTTTAGTAAAGCCCTGGAGTTTAGAACTCAACTAGTCCCAGAAAAATTATGATCTTGAATAGCTAATATCTTTCTAATATTTTAGTTGATGACCCCTGACAATGTAATCTTTTTCAGAATGTAAATTTTACATGACGCTCAATAAACTTTTCTTAAATAAATAAATATGAATGAGTTAGAAAAAGATATTTGATTTAATGTGCACAATTTTCATTGCTTTGTAGTGCCTAACATAAACTTCTATTACCTTTTTGCTTATGGCCTAAAACATTAAGATTATACCATGTATAATTTTTAAAATCTTTGGTACTTTGAAAAATGTTCTTTCAAATTTGAAAAAAATGCAGTTTAATTTGCTACTTATAGAGCAAATGGTCAGTAGTAGTGCTACGGTTGGGTTAAGAATATAAAAAGAATATTTATAATTTATATAGTACCTGCTCAGTGTTTTAGGGATGCTTGTGGTTGTTTTTGGACTAATGACAGCGAGCATTTTAGAAACCAACCACAAGCAAGTCTTAGCATGTTCATGCTTTCCTAGCACATTTTTCTGGCTACAGAAGTATTTAATTAAAAATTTTTGAAAATTAGAACATTCTTTAGAGTAAAAAGAATAACGTATACTCACAATCAAGATGGTTATTTCAGCATATTTCAAGCATGTCTTTTTTTATTCATATACACATGTAATACATGAAATTGTATTTTCACAATATGTTGTTTTGTTCTACCCATTTTTTGTTGAATTCCCTATTATAAACATTTCTTCATTCACTTAAACTCTCTAAAACTATGACTTTTTACATTTTTATATCTCTTTCTAAACATGTACTGTAATTTATATAGCCTTTCTCATATTTGTGGATATTTAAGTTATATGTAACATAAATTCACATCTTTTAAAAAAATTCATATAGATGAAATTTCTAGTTCAATGCTTATTTAAAACTACTGATCCAATCTACCAACTAACCTTTCAGAAAGGACATAGGTTCTTATACCCAAGCTAATAATGTACAAAAGAAACTCATTCTGCTGTAGTCTAGCATTAGATATTATGTTAATCCTTCACTAATATGGGAGATGAAGTAATATTCTGTTTAATTTTATTTTACCTTCTTTATAAACCATTAAGAAACCTATTTTTACATGTTAGCTTTTATTGATAATTCTTGAGTTGACTCTTTCTGTTCTTTTCTAAATTTTTTACTGTTGTTATAATTTTCAAACTGATTTTAGTAATATATCTCTTAACATAAAAAGATAACACTGCTACATATAATATATATGTTCTGAATTTACCCTCAGCTTGTTATTTTTTTCTAATTTTTTTGACTTCAAAGTTTTAACAATCTTTATTCAGTCAAATTCATCACGTTTTCTGTAATGTGTCTTCTGCTTTATGGTTAGAAAAATCTCCATTCCAAAATCACATTGTTCTGTATTTCCATCTGATAGAGTTTATGTTTTCTTATTTAATCTATCTGATATAATTTGGGGTATGAACCACGGAAGTCTCTAAGTTTATTTTTGTTCCCCAGCAATTGTTCCAGCACCATGTGTTGACTCTGCTCTTTGATTCAATCAATCAGGTCTCTGCTCAAGGTGAGCCAGACACTCCTCTAGGCACTGGGTAATTCGGTACACCTCCTTTTACCCCGCTGATTAGAGTCAATGTTTTTTTTTTTAACTTCAAAATAAGATTTTATTTAAAAAATAGATTATTTTTCTGGAATTGCTCCCCCTCATTATGTCTTTTTTTTTTTTTAAGATGTAGGATACAATTCAGGGTTAGGTATATAAACGTTGATTATGCAGGTACCCTTGTTGATGAGGTGTATCCCTCCCTCCCCTAGCAGTTTCCCTCAACTGCCAATCCCATTCCCCCTTCCCTGGCAGTTTCCCACTACTGCCAATCCCTTTCTTATAGTATTATGATAATTTCAGATCATTCTGTAAAAAAAGATACCTGCACACATGTTTGTTGCACCTCTATTCACAATGGCAAAAACATGGAACCAAACACGCTGCCCATCGAAGCTGAACTGTGTAAAAAAATACGGTACATATATACAATGGAATATTATGCAGTCATAAAAAAGGACAAACATATGGACTTCGCAGCAACTTGGATGGATTTAGAGTTGATCACACTAAGTGATCTAGCACAGAAACAAACAACAGCATACCATATGTTCTCACTCTTAAGTGGACCTTGAATAATTATCAGAGTCAATCTTTTTAAACTAACTTTTGTCACTTCTGGTGCCAGTAACATGTAATTTTAGTATATTGTAATACGTAGTGGGACAGCCCTTCTTCAGACATCTCTAGCTATCCTATTTGTTTGGACACTTTGAGAGAATGTGTAGAGCTAGATGGGAGGCGATAACCTTTTAATTTTTGGTTCACTAAATTAGGTATGGTTGTAGTTTTAATAACACAGATTTATTTTATAACTTTTAACTGTTTTATTACTTTGTAACTACTTTGTCAAGTTCAATATTCTCCTCATTCTGTTTAGAATTTCATTATATCAATGAATTAATGTAAAATAATTCATGTATCTATTTTTGCAATATTTAGTTTCTTGTTTAAGAACACATTCTATCTCTTGGTTTAGTCATTAAATTTCATCCTTATTACTGATCTGTAATTGTTTTCACAAAGGCCCTGTGTGTTTCTTTTTTGTAATTCAGTAGTTAGCCTATTGGGAATGTGATATTTTAAAATTAGGTTTGCAACTATTTTGGGTTAGAGTATAGGAATCTATTGCTTTCTATATTTATTTGTAACAAGTTTCTTTATAAACTTTTAATATTTCAAATTTATCTTCAGCAGAATCTCTTAATTTTTACTTATTTTGTCCAAGAATGCTGTGAGTCACATTTTCTCTTTTCTTAATACTACTAACTCTTATAACTGCCCACTGTCACAATTGATTGGTTCCTGCTCCCAGCACAATGCTAATGGTGATGTCAGTGCCTCTGAGCCTTGTTGCTGAGTTTTAAGGCCCCAGGTGCTTCAAGGTTAAGTATGATGTTCTGTTGACTTCAATGGACAGCCTTGATTATAAAGGTAACTGCCTTTCCATTCTTATCTTTTCACAAGTTAAGAATAAAAATTGATTGTTATTTAATATAAAATTGCCTTTCTGAATCTTTTGAAAATAGGGCTTTTTTTCCCACTGACTTATTGATTATATTAATAGATTTGCTGACATAAACTATTTTTGTTTTTTTCTAAAATAAGCCCCACTTGGGCATGTTATAGTAATCACTCAATAGAAAAGTTTGAAATATAAATATAGAAATATTTTCTCTTTCGTGTTGCTTTTTTTTTTACAGGTTTTGGCATGCAGACTTTGACAGTTTAATAAAATAAAGTGATGCAGCTTCAAACAATTTTTTCGGAGGGTGGCTTATATGAAAAAATAATTACCAGTTATTTGAAAACTGAATATAGTATATTTGTTAAACTGACTTGGTGTAGTTTTTTTTTAAAGTAAGTATTGACTTTCTGTTTTCAGTTTTCCATGGACTTGGTCGATAATTTAACAATTCTGTATTGCATTTATTTGTAGCTGTGCTACTTAAATAAGTCTCCAGGTAAATCTAATTGCATTTGGTATTCACAACAACAGTATGAGTTAGGTAAACATTTCTCCATCAAAGATTAAAAATAGTAGCTCAAAATAGTACTGTGACTGATCTGGCATCACACACTGCTATAACAAGCAACAATTGGGTTAAATCCCAAATAATACGAGGTCCTGTACTATTTTGATCACACCATCATGCCTCTTGTTGTAACTTTTAAATGGCTCTGTGGGTCACCTTAACTTATTTTGCAATGCAATTTAACAATTATTTTCTGTGTGTTCCTTGAGACAAATATTCCATTATTTCATTTATCCTTCTATACTGACCAAGACAGCCTTGATGGTCCCCTCACCTTGACCAAACTTAGATCGGTTTCTTCCTGACTGTAGGTCCTTGGCCTCCCTTTTCTTAGGACTTTGACTTTAGGATATTTGAAATTATACATTCTGTCCCTGTCCCCTTGAGATATAAACCTCCTGACAGTTTACAACCAGGAATATCTTTTCAAAGACCTAAGAGTCATCTTGTTGAATGTATTGGTCAAGATAAATAGTGTTCCTATGTCCCAACCTCTGTGAGAGGTGAGGAGCCTCTCCTAATTTCTGGGAGCAGCATTTCACAAACACCGATGACTTAATTACATTGAACAAGTTGCCATTAATTTCCTCTGGTACTTTTCCACTAGTTTACCTCAGAGGTTAAAAGCTGTCCTGCCATTTTCAGCTGAGTTAAACCTCTGTCCTCTATAATAGCCTTAAATAAAGTCTTCCTTGTCTGTTTTTAACTCTGTCAGGTGTTATTCTTCTTCTCCACTCTTAAAGTGTTTCTATTTATTTAGAAGCCTTCCTCTCTACATTTTGAATTTCTTGAAGGCTGTGCTGGATTTTAATTCTGTGCTGAATCCCTAATGTTTAACAAAAGTGCCTGAGTACACCAAATATAAATGTTGAATACGTGAGAAATATTTGAATGAATGAATGAGTGAATGGGTTTCATGTAAGTAATTCTAGGTCTAGAGTCCCTGTACCTATTATACAGCTTTCTTAATTTTGCTTTTAATTTTATAACATTTGGAAGTGCTGACCCTGTATCCAAGCTTCCTCTTATGCAGAGATGGAAAATTATGAATAACAAGTGTCTGGTCCCTCAGAGGTATCCCTTCCAGAAGAGGCTCAGATATTGTCAAGAGAGTAATATCATTCTTCTGATTTAAATCCATTCTTCATTTTTTCAAGGATCACTAGTTAGAATCACACTCTGTGGTCTGGACCTCAGGGATAACAAAGGAAATGAGTGTCCCACTGGTAAATGGCTAAGAAGCTAAGAAGCACAGCTTCTACAGGTAGCTTTGTTTAGATGAGAGTTTGTAGCCACACACCAACATTCACGTTTCCTCAAACACCAGAAGAACAGAGAGACTTTTCTGCTATTAGTTAAAGGGACAGACATGGAATTTAGAAAAAATACATACTAGAAAAATATTAATGCCTTCTCCAACCCCATTGGAAGCCATCTTCTGCTAAGCGGCGATGCTGCTAGACTCTACAATAATGAAAGATGCATCATTAGAGGAGGCATCAGGATGCAACATGTTAACGCAGTTTTTCTTCATCATCGTTCATTGCCAAGGTCTTGGAATTTCTCTTTGCTACTTTATCACACTTGCTTTAAGCACTTCTGTGTTGCACTTTTATATAGCCAGCCAATGTGTGCAGGATGTGTAGTTATGTCTGGCTCCCAAAGTACACTATTTCTTTTGTATTGGACTTCCTTCTTAGTTCAACGTCCTCTGTAGGGAGGTGCATTCCTATCACCCCTCCATGGAGGGCAAGCTTTTTACCTTTCAGGTGGGCATGTAGACCAAGCATGAGAGCAGCTCGGGAACCATCTCTTCTGCCTGCCTCACCTGGAACTTCGCCTCCCAGTGCCTCCTTACCACTCACTGTACCAACATTTCCATTAATTCACTTAGCACCACTTGTAATCAGGTATTTATTCATATGATTATTTGCTTAATGTCTGTCTTTTTCCACTAGACTGAAAACTTCATGATTACAGACCATGTCTTTTTATTGACTTTTGCATCCTGACACATGGTAGACATTTAATAATCACCTCTTGATTGAAAAATAATAATCTATAAGGAACCAAGCTGTAACTGAGAGAGGAAGCCCACATGCCTTGGGTGGAGAGCTCCTATGAGACCAGCTATCCACATCAGTTCATTAAAATACTTGGAAAATGCAGAGCTGAAGTTCAGGAATGTAGCACCTATGGGCATCTATAGCATATTGCTAACTTTCTATAAAGTATAACATTTGAGCAACAATGTTTACAATTTTTCTAAAATATTTTTTCTAAAAATCCAGAACATCTACCTCTTGAAAATCAACAACCATTTATTCAGAAACTGTCTGGCTCTAGAACCAGGGGATGACACTGTAGGAGTCCAGCTGTAGGAAGGAGCATCGGTCACCCTGAGAGTCTTCTGTTTTGCCCACCCTCCCTGTGACTGCCCTCAGGTTTCCTGTACCAGTCACCACTCTGCATTTTTCTGACACACTAGGCGTGGAGTATTGAGAGGTGGAGTGAATTACAAGGTGTCCTGGGATGCTGGGCATGTTAAAATCTTCCCCTGAAGGTATCACATCCAGATTGCCAAATTACATCATTCTGTACATTTGAGCAGCTATGCATTGTGGCTGATGTACTTAATCATTAGAGTACAAGTTTGAAGATCAAAAAATGCCAGGATTTGTATCTTAGCTTCATTACTTAGTAATTGTATGCTACTTAAGCAAGTTTCTTAAGCTTTCTAAGACCAATTTTTTGACATATAAAATAACATATATTTCTTTTGTTTTTAAGAACCATGGATGCAATATTTGTAAACTGTCAAACAGTGCCGAGCACATTATTAATTCTCAATAAATGGCAATAGTGTGATGTTGGTGATGATGAGCATTTAATTGTTGCCTCCATAGTCTGAATACCTTAAAGAAATCTCATTCTGAACTACATGTCATAAATGCACCTCTCAGTCTTCAACATTAAACTGCTAAATTTGGCAGAAAATCATTTATACGTATATTACCCTTCAATCACTTTTTGAATTATCATTCTCTCACATCTGTTTTTCTCTCATCAATCGTTTCTTTTTTGTTGTTGTTTCTATAGTAAAAGCCTGCGTTGTCCTGGATTTAGGGTAGAGTTGGGGCAAGTGGCTGTCCAGGAAGGCTGACCATTATCAGAAGAACTGTCAATCCAAGATTTCTCTGGAGATTAGAATTCCAGTCCTGCCTCTACTACCAGTTAATGATATGACCTTGGGCAAGTGACAGCCTGTCTGACCTTAGCTCTCTCATTTGTAAAATGAGGGGATTGGCAAAGATCCTTTTCTAATGCTCCTTCCCATTCTACAAGGTCTGTGATTAGTGCCTGTCATTCTCGGCAACATCTTACTGCCATAGCTAACAAGGTCGCACATGTTCAAAGTCTATAAATGCATGATTTTGCAGAGATGGAACAGTTCGTTGTTGATGTTCTTCAGATCATTTTGAATGAGTGCTATCAGTAAAAATGATCTCTCTAAAAGTGTACCAGGTAGTCAACTCTCAGTTCAACTCACACACTCATTAACAAGTCATCTCCAGGTGTTTAATAGCAATATTTCTTTAGGTATACTCCTTATCTCTGCAGATACCTCACGGTTCATTCTGACCTCAATGGCCATCACAAACCTCTCATTTCCATCACTTGTGATCACAGACTCACATGCTGTTTGGGATGCATATAATCCAAGCGTTAACACCAAGATAAATAAAATAGCTGTTTACATAATGTCTCTCATTTTACGTTTCATTTATTTACTTTTTTTTTTTTTTTTTTGAGTTGGAGTTTCACACTGTCGCCCAGACCGGAGTGCAGTGGCCGCTCCCGGCCACCACAGCCTCGACCTGCTGGGCTCCGGCGATCCGTCCACCTCAGCCTTCCAAGTAGCTGGAACTACAGGCACGCGCTACCACACCTGGCTAATTTTTTTTTTTTTTTCTTTAATTGTAGAGATGAGGTCTCGCTTGCCCAGGCGGGTCTCGAACCTGCGGGCTCAGGCAATCCACTCACCTCAGCCTCCCAAGGCGCGGGATTACAGGCTGAGCCACCGAGCCCGGCTACTTATTTATTTTTGTTAAGAGTATGAGAAAGTGAGGTGCTTTATATTAGCACTTCGTTTTGCTGGTTTCACTTAATGTTGATGTCATTTGTTGAATCAGTTTTTACTCAGAATATTTTATTGTTGTTTATTTATCTTCTAGAATCACCTTTCTAACTTTTATTAGCTTTGTCTCAGTTGGTCCCAAAAGCATTAACAAGAAAAAAGAAAAAGAACACCCCAGTGGACTTTAACCTTCTTCATAGTACAGATCTCTTCATGAGACTTGACTTCCTCAGATTTGTGAGAAATGCCCACTACACGCGACATAATAGCCCCATTTGTAGACGTCCTAAATAGACAGCATAATTAAATTAGAAGCTGAGGGCCCTGTCTCCATCTTATGGTGCTGGTAGCAGAATCAGAGTATTTACATTCACATTTTAATCCTTTAATCTAGGAATCAATGTATGACCTGAGGCTATAAGTTAACAGCTTGCCAAAACTAAGCCTGGGCAGATGGCAAAATTGATCCAGATTTCAATTTCCCAAGACTCCTGAAACAACTCAGTATAAGAACTGGATAGTCACGACATCAGGGCCCTCCCCCAGCCGCCATCTACCCCTCGGTCTCTCCTCCCAACTATGCCCAGTGATATCATATTCACCTCTCTCCCACCTCTGTGTCTTTGTGCCTTTTCTATAATAATTATACATCTTATTTTATTTATAAGTACTGTTTTCTCTGGGATACCATGGATCAAGGCAAATCATTTATGTTTCATTCACTCAGGTCATTATAAATCTACCCTCTTCCTTCTCGATAATGTCAGCAAAAATATGTCTATAATATTTTCCAAAATTTTTCTTTCTTTCTTGTTTTAGCTTGGCCTTGTTCACTCATTATGCATTCTTTGGAGCTCTTGAGAGACTTTTGTGTTTTTTTCTTTTTGAAAAAAATATCAAAACATCTTAAGAAGTCAAGTTTTTATTTGTAGGTAAAACCTTCAGGGCCTTGCCTTCACAGCAGATGGCAACACAACGCAAATGACACAAGGTTTGGTTCAGTCAATTACAGTCTTCATGTCTGAAGCAGCAATATGGTTTCTGGTAGGTGCTCCCTCCCATGAGTGAGCTGAATCACTCTGCTATTTTGAATTTTAGTACTCCTTTGCCAAGAGCCTATTTCCTCTCATGTCTGCCTTGCTTGTTTATGTTCTTCTTCACCGCTTTTCCTCTAACAACCTAAAAGCCATATTTTTTTATCCTGCCCCAATTTTTTCACCATCAACAATGTGATGGTGACTACTCACAGCTTCTCTGTTGTCACATGAGTAGATCCTATTCTTATCCAGCCAGACTCTGCATTCTCCCAATCCTTGAGTAACTATGATCGCTGACTGTGCTGCTTTACTTATTTTCATTTACCCATTGTTGCACATCGTCCTCTCAGTTACCAATTCATAATCCTGCCCAAAATGCAACTTCCCCCAAGTTATCTCAGCTTATTTTCCACTGTTTCCCAATGTGCAATCTCCACTGGACTCAGATTTGCCTTCTCCTCTTTTCATTGAACACTCAATGCTCAATTTTACTTCTACTACTTGCCCTAATGGAATGCCTTGATCTTTGTGAACATTGCACTTGAAGCCATTCTGCCTACAGCGACACATTCACTTCAGTCAGGCCTTACCAGTAAGCACATATTAAACAGATTCTTGTATTGCTCTGGTTAGGCAGCAAACTTTCCTTCTGGACTCCTTCTGAAGAACCTTCAATACCACCCACAGCTGTACACATGGTGTTTCCTGCGTGGCAAACATTCTTTGAATGAACCTTATCAAAAGGCCACTTTGTATGATATCTTGATCTGCTACATCTCAATATAAAAAACAATTTCTTAAAATCAGTATCTACAGTTTTCTCCAAACAAAAAAGCAACACAGAATTTATTGTAGAAAATATAAATAATAATAATAATCTTTATTATCCAAATATCCAGACACTATCTATTGTCATTATGGTGATTTTTTTTTTGTCTTTTGTAGACAGAAATGTCACTCATTTCTTTAATTGTAAGAAAATATGGGATTTCTGGCAAGATGGCAATGGGGCAGATTGGTCCGTGAGATTCTCGGCAAAAGCGAGTGTCCATAAGGACTCTTGCTCTCCCTCCAGTGGCTCCTGCTTCTACTGATGCAAGCTTGCTCTTCAGCCAGCTGTGCAGACCTGCAGGCTGGCAGAAACTGGCCTCACACATTGCTCTGCTGTTGCAGCAGCAGCCGCTTCCACTACTACCAGCCATGCTGGCCGCGGGTTGGAGGACCTCGGTTCCATGCACCGCACTGCTGACGCAGCCACTGCCACTGTCGCTCCCTCATGCAGTCCCTCCGTCCTGCCCGGGCAGCCCTCAGTTCCTAGCCGGTGGAGCTCCTCCAACACATGCACCACTGATGCGGCGGCTGCAGCCACTCCCTCCCATAGCCGCTCCCTCTTCCCACCTGGGGCGGTTCTCAGCTCCCTGCCCATGGAGCTTCAGGCTCCCATGTCTGCTGCACCGCCCCACCCCACTGAGCCACCCAGTGCCATGTCGACCTGCCGCTTCCGGCTGTCTCACACTCTGCCTCCCCCAGCTTGGCCCCTGGCTGGTGGATCTAGAGAGCTGCTGGAGCCCTGAGACCAGGCAGAGACCTGCATTGTCCCACCCAGCTCTGCCAGTCTCCAACTGGGACCTAAGGTAATAGCATCAAACTGGGAGAGACAGAAGCCCCTTCCCCATGCTAGATCAGACAAGGTCAGATCTGAGTGGCAGACTTCTCAGGCAGCAAGCAGACTGAGCCCAGATCTGATCCACCCTCACCCTGCAGCAGGCCTGGGGCATCAGATCCTAGCTGTGAGCAACCCTACCAGCCTACAATGAGAGCTAGAGATCAGAGTTAAAAGGACAATAGACTTAGAGGAATGATCTAAGAGCATGCTTGGTTCCCTTGCATTTATTTTTTATTTTTATTCTTTGTTTTACCCATCTTTTAAAAATCTTTTCTCTCTCTTCTTACTGTTATTGATAATGTCTTCATGTTTGTGTAGGGGAGTAGTATCAATAAGGAGGTTGATTGGCTTGTGTGTCTGTATGATTGCCTGTGTTTTAGCTTTTCTTTTTTTTTTTTTTTAACTTTTCTGTCTTTGTGTCTCTTTTCATTTGTTAATCAGTACATTTGTCTGTTTTCCCTCTTACTCTTCTCACTCTCCGCCTTCCTCTTCCCTGCTCCCCTGTTCCATTCTTTCCCTTTTTCTTACCCCATTTGCTTTCAGGGAGCAAACCTATTGCCCCACTGCTTGGACAGATTGCAAGGCAGTGGGAAATGGGTTCCAGGGTACACATACACTTGTTGGTGGCTACTGGGATGTGCAGATAGATTTTGAATCACAGCTTTCCCCTTACTTAAACCTAAAAACTGCAAAAAAGTATAGCCCCAACCCATAGTCTAGTTTCAGAAGTGAACAAAGCTAGAGGATTCATATAAGGAAGAAGAGATCGAGCAAACAGAAGTAAAAGCAACTCCGCCACCTCTGAACAACAGAATTAAAGAAGAAGGAGAAAAAAGGAAAAAGTGGGGAGGAAAATTTACACAAATGAAGAAAAACCAAAAGAAAAATATAGGTCTCAACCAAACCCCTGGGAGATCAGGCACTGAGAAACAGACTTCAGAACACAAACAATGAAGAACCCCACAGAATGACTGGCCATATACTACAAACCCAGACATCAGACATTAATAGAGAGAAAAAAAGAATTGAGGAGAGACAAGAGGAAAATAGGAAGGAGTTGATAACAGAGATAACAGCAGTAAAGAATACTTGACTGAAATAAATAACAAACAAATATGCATGGAAAGCAGAATTAGCCAAGCAGAAGAAAGAATCTCAGAGCTTGAGGACCAAAGTATAGAACCAATGCAAACAGTCAAAAACATAGAAAAGAAGCTTAAAAAGACAGAACAAAACCTTCAAGAAATTGCTTCAAAAGACCAAACATAAGAGTAATTGGACTTCCTAAGGCAGAAAAAGAGACAGAGACCACACTGGAACAAACATTCCATGAAATTATTCAAGAAACCTGCTCTCATCTCATCAGTGATGCAAAGATTCAAACACAAGAGATTCAGAGATACCCTGCAAGACAACAAATAAGAAGACCAACTCCCAGACACATAATAATTCACCTAAACAAAATAGACATAAAAGAAAAAATCCTAAAGGCAGCAAGAGATAAAGGTCAGACTACCTACTGGGGAAGACCAATTAGAATAATAGAAGATTTATCTACAGACACACTTCAGGCTATGAGAGCTTGGAGCCCAATCTTCAAAGTTCTCAAAGATAAACAATTTCAACCAAGAATATCCTACCCAGCTAAGCTAGGCTTCATCAGTGAGGGAGAATTAAAATCTTTCCCAGACATCCAATCCTTAAGAACTTATGCTGCCTCCAGACCACCTCTACAAGAAACACTTAAGAAAGTATTAAACACAGAACAAAAGAAAAAAAGAACAACAATGTTCTTCACAAGAGTACAGGAAAAAGATGGAAAACACACATGAATCAACCCAAAAACCAAAAGAGAGACAACAAGCAAACAGGAACAACAACAACTCTATAAGAACCTCATGACAGGGATAAACTCTCACATTTCAATAATTAGCCTGAATGTGAATGCACTAAATGCACCACTGAAAAGTCATAGAATGACAAAATGGATAAAATATCATGAGGCAACAATATATTGTCTGAAAGAGACTCATCTCACCAGAAAGGACACTCACAGATTCAAAGTAAAAGGATAGGAAGTAAAATTTCAGGTGAATGGAACACAAAAGAAAGCAGGAGTTGCAATCTTAGTCTCAGACAAAATATCCTTTAAGCTATCAAAAATTTAAAAAGATAGAGAAGGTCACTATATAATGATAAAAGGTTCAACTATCCATAAGAGATAACCATCCAAAACATATATGCACCCAACATAGGAGCACCAACTTTCAAAAAGCAAATTCTAGGAAAACTTAAAAAAGATAATGACTCTAACACTATCATAGCTGGGGACTTTAATACCCCAATCACAACCCTAGACAGATCATCAAGACAAAAAAATCAGCAAGGAGATCCAGAACCTCAATCTGACTCTTGACCAAATGGACTTAATTGATACGTACAGAACACTTCACCCAACGACCACAGAATATACATTATACTCATCACTATTTGGAATGTACTCTAAGATTGACCACATCCATGGCCATAAATCAAGCATAAACACATTTCATAAGATTGAAATTTTGTCATGCACCTTCTCAGACCACAGTGGAATAAAAATAAATATCAACACCAACAAGTGTCCCCCAAAACCCACAAAGAGCAGGATGCTAAGCAACTCCTGGGTCAACACAGAATTCAAAATAGAGATTGAGAGATACCTGAAAACAAATGAAAATGAAGAAACATTTTACCAAAATCTCTGGGATGCCATGAAAGCAGTAATAAGAGGGGAATTCATAACTCTACAAACACACATGAAGAAAATGGAGAGATCACAAGTTAACAGCCTAACAAGTGACCTTAGGAAGCTGGAAAAGCAAGACCATTGAACCCTAACTTCAGCAAAAGAATCCAGATCACCAAACTAAAAGCCCAAATCCAGGATATAGAAGATGAAAAGATAATACAAAAAATCAGCAAAACAAAAAGCTGGTTCTTTGAAAGGATAAACAAGATTGAGGGTCCCCTAGCTAGATTGACCAAGAGGAAGAGAGAAAAAGCCCAAATAAGCACAGTCAGAAACACAAAACATGAAGTCTCATCTGACCCTGAAGAAATACAAAAGATTATCAGAGACTACTATGTACACATGTATGGAAACAAACTTGAAAACCTAAAGGAAATGGAGGACTTTTTGACATCACACAACCTCCCTTGGTTGAAACAAGAAGAAATCAAGACCCTAAATAGACCAATAACAATCCAGGAAATTGACTATGTCATAAGAAAACTACCGACAAAAAAAAAGTCCTAGACCTGATGGTTTTCCATCAGAATTCTGCAAAACATACAAGGAGGAACTGTTACCAATCCTATTGAAAGTATTCCAGGTGATTGAGATAGATGGAACTCTTCCCAAATGATTTTATGAAGCTAACATCACATTGATACCCAAGCCAGGTAAAGACCCAACAAAGAAAGAGAACTACAGGCCAATATCTTTGATGAACATAGATGCTAAAATTCTCAACAAGATCCTAGCAAAC
>CAUYQG010203699.1:0-22291 GCA_963574415.1 Tarsius wallacei | reverse complement strand
GACTGACAGTGGTGGGAAACTGGGGGGGGGAGGGTGAGGGGGATGGGATTAATGGTGATGGGTATCTGTCTGGGGATGGGGAGACACCTCTTATCAACAAGGGTACCTGAACGAAACATTTTTGTATGCCTAACCCCTAACTGTACCCCACAATAACATAAAAAAAAAAAAAAAAAGATTACTGCTTGCCTCTTCCTAGCTTCTGGTTGTGGTAGCAATCCTTGGTGTTCTTTGGCTTATAGATGCATCAGTTCAAATCTCTGCCTCCATCTTCCCATCATCTTCTCTTCTGTGTCCATAGTTCCATCCAAGGATGTTGAGTGCAAAATACCTCATTAGTAATTTTTGTATTGATTTTATGTTGAAATTTACATAATTGGTTAAATAAAACATAATACTTTCATTTTGTCTGCTTTTTATTTTTTAAAAATGTGGATACTAGAAGATTTTAAATTACATAAGTACCCTACATTATATTTCTAGTGGACGGCACTGCCTTAGAAGATAAAGGAGTTGATCTCAGAATCCTTACCATATAGCTGTAGCTGAGAAATAATTCCCTCCTTTCCCTAACTGCAGAGAAGTAGAAAGTCAGTGACCTGACCTTCACTGGGAAGTTGAATAGAGGACAAGTGTAGAGGGGAGAGGGACATATATGTAAATTTGGTAGGGGGTTGGTTTAAGAATGAGGTAGTTTCTTTATCACAATCTGTCTAAGATGCCTTTCTTTTTTTTTTTTTTTTGGGTTGGAGTCTCACTCTGTTGCCCAGTGTAGCCTCAACCTGCTGGGCTCCGGCGATCCTTCTGCCTCAGCCTTCCAAATAGCTGTAACCACAGGCACGCGCTACCAATCCCGGCTAATTTTTGTTGTTGTTGTTGTTGTAGAGATGAAGTCTCACCAAATTGCCCAGGCTGGTCTCGAACCAGCGGGCTCAAGCAATTCAGTCACCTCAGCCTCCCAAAGCGCGAGATTACAGGCTAAACCACTGAGACCAGCGCTAAGATGCCTTTCTAAAGGAAAAAGTGTAAAGCCTTGTATCCAACAAGAACAGTGGAACAGTGAAGACCAGGGTGTTTTTTCTTGTAAATCTTCTTTTAGAGAACCTTCAAATTGCATTGACCAATATAGAAGTAATTTGTACACAAATGTTTATAGCGATATTATTCATAGTAGCCAAAAAGTGGAAACAATTCAAATGTTTGGCATTTGATGAATGAATAAACAAAATATGGTAAACCCATAAGTGGACTATTATTCAGCCATAAAAGGGAATTAGTTACTGATACAAAACATGGAAAACCTTGAAAACATTATGCTAAGTGAATGGAGCTAGACAAAAAAAGCCACATATTGTATTATTCCACTTGTGGAATATCCAGAATAGACAAATCCAAGGAGGCAGAAATTAGATTAGTGTTTTCCCAGAGCAAGGTTTGGGAGAAGATAGGGAATGACTGCTATTAGATGTGTGGTTTCTTTTTAGGGTGATGAAAATATTCCTGAATTACCAGGTGGGAAAGGCTGCACAACCTTGCGAATGTACTAAAAACCACGTAACTGTACATTTTAAACGTTTGAATTGTATGATGTTTCAATTATATCTCAATAAAAGTAATTAACTATGCTGAAGAAAAAGCCCACATAGAAGTATAACTATCTCCTGAGAGAGACTATCTGTGTTAGGAAGTCAGAGTCAACTTTCCTCACACATGGTAAACAGGATTACAGAATTACAGATCTATTTATGCTCTTTTTAAATAGGCAATTTCAATGATTTGTCTAAAGTCTCACAGACAATTAGTGGCATAATCAGATTCCAAGTTTTTCAAACTGTAGGCCCAATCTCTCTTCCACTACTCTATTACAGAGTTCCCCTTTCCTTGTGTGTTTTGTAATCATGGAAAGAGAATGATTCATTGATCTTTGCTCCCCACTTCGTCCCCCAAAGTGCAGGCTCTTTAATAAGAGAAAAGGAATAAAGCACAAACCCTCTGCAGAGAGTGAACTCTGATGTTAATTCACCTGAGGTATGATATTGGATTCCACCCTTAGAGCAGGAGACAGGAGACTTCAGGAGGGAAAGAGAGCCTCTGAGCTGTGAGAGTGATCTTGAAGAGGCAGGGCAAGCATTAATTTCACCTATTTTCAATTTCATACCAGATTGGCCTCCCTAGGAAGCAGGATATCTTTTCCATTTCCTGCCTCTCTGTACCAAACCCCCTGGTGGCCAAAATTAAAAATCCATATTGAGTCTGTGATTAAACTTTCCCCTACCTGATGGTTATGTCTCAGACTAATGCTTTAAAAATAGTTCTGATACAAAAAAGGAGAACAGTTTCATGGAGAAAAAGTATCTGAAGAAAGAATGCTGTCAAATAGAGTTAAAAGGAGTGAATGAAGCAGTATATGTCTTGCTTGAACTACTTATGTGAAAAGAAACAAAAATCAATGTAAAATCCCTGGTTTCAGCAATATTGCTTCTACATATGTGACATCTATACCAGAAATAAACTAAAAATTCACTCCTTTAGCTGGAGTGGAAACAAATGTCAAAACAAACAACTCAGGATAAACTTGAGATACAGAAGAAAGCTTTGCTCTATTCTCTTCTATGGAGTTTTGAAGATCTGGCCAATGGTTGACATAACGACTCATTGCAGCACATATATTACTTCAACAGGGAGAGATTCACAGATTGTCAAAGTTGTGCTCTCATCTAGTCCAGCCTGTCTTTGGGAGGATGAGAAAACCAAAGAACAAGGTTGCCCAAGTTCACATGCCTAACTGCTTTCAGAGCAAGAATCAGATATTGGGAATGTTTAATCTATCTTCATCAAAAACATAATTTTCCTAATTTGGACTTGATCATTTTTTTTGTTACACCATACCATATCTAAACTCTATTTATGTAAATGGATATGAATTTTGTTACTAAGGATATTTTAGTCAAAAAACTTTTGCTGGCTTTGTCAACAATTTTCAGATAGTGGTTTTAGGGAACTTTACTAATAATGCCCTACAGTCTTTTGATACAGTGCCAAATTATATTTATAGAAGAGATTACTTTCTTAACTTTAGAACCTTTGATTCCTTAGAAAATATTTACTCATTCTTTATTTATATTTGTTTAATAATTTCTTAAACATCTACTACACTCTGTGTACTGATAGATTATTTTTAGGTTAAATCTGTATCTTGTTCTCTCTATAGTCAGATAGACTGACAGATGACAGAAAATATGTCTAAGCATTTTTTCTGTATTTTTACCAAGTCTATTGGACAATCTGCTAATATTTGCATTAGATAATTTAAGAAATAGAAGAAAATACTGTATAACCCATCTAATATTTTATAATTAACTGTGAATAATTATGATTTTACCTGATGTTTTTACATTGCTTAACATCAGAACATGACTAGGTGATTTTTTAAACTGGTAATGGTAATGATAATTGTAAAAACAATAATTATTGTCTGCCTTCCTTTCTGCTAAATACTTTAAATGCATTATATAATTTATGTTGGGCTCAGATTACCCCTAATATGGCTAGTATTGCCCCCTTTGTATTATAGATGAGGCAATTATATCAGGTTGAGTAAGTGGTTGAAGATCAAGCAAGTATGGCTTCTCAGGTACCAAATATCCCCCACCTGCTTTGTCCTGGTCCACATCAACCTCATACCTAACCATGTTCCTTCTAGAAAAACATTCTCCTTTTTATAGTCTTCTGTGCAGAAACTCAAACCATCTGTCCCTTTCCCAGTGCCTCTTCAGTTTGGTCCTTCAGTAGCTTCTTCCCCGGTTATAGATTTGCCACATGACTATGGAGAAACCCAGAATAACTGTGCAGATGTTACAGCCCAAAGCTGCTTTTTTTCCGTAACTGTAACCACAGTATGGTGATTTCTGCTTTCCTTCCAAGAAGACATCTGTTTCTAACTCCCAGCATTTCATCTATTTGAATTGTTACCTTGTTTTCTCTCCATCCTGGAGGCGATATTAATTATGTTTATCACCCCCTCTGACCTGCTCTGGGTATGTTATTTCTCCCTTCCTCCTTCCCGCCTTTGCTTTCTCAATCTCCTCATATGTTAGCTTAGGATACAGATTTAAAGCTAATGAAAGTGTCTTTAAACATGCCTTTAAACCCCAACTTTTCACCTCCCTTTGAGTTGAAATGAGTAAAGTTTTGATGTATTTGTTTTAAAATTCACCAGGCTAACATATTCATATAAGTCATGTACTTCACATGTACTATCTTCTGTGCTTCTTTAAAGGAAAGCATGACATTCCCTAACAAAGTCTTTCCCACAGAAAAAAAAATCACTCCCCCAACCCTGGGAAATTATGGTAATTCAAGAACAAGTCAAAACCAAAATGAATTCACATATTCTGTGAGAAAAAGAGTAAATAAAAATATAGCAGTATTCATCAGGGTCAACACTTTTGCCAAAACGTTATGTGATAGTCTCTACAGAATTTTACAGAGAAGTTATAAACTACTGATAAGAAGTGCAAATATGACTTGCACAGAAGTGATCTTTGCAAAATAAAACTGTCAGGTGAAAAAAAATTTTCTCTGCCCTCTTTTTCTCTTCAGAGTTCTTGAACACCCTCTTTGGGAATGCTATTTTTCCCAGTGTTGTGATAGTTGCAAAGAAAAAAATCTTTCGTTTTAATGTAAAGTTTATCTAACCATATTTATCCAAATTTGAAGTTGATGCTCTAGATTTCTTATATGTCTTTTATGATTCCAGCTACTTTCTCTATATCTTTGCACTTAAGATGACGGAAGGGAAAGATTATCAATTGACTTTATAATTGCATGTGGATTTTACTTGATCTTCAATTCAGTAAATAAAGTAAAAAGTATGTATATGTATATATTAAAAGTTTATATACATGCACACGGTAATTAGAAATAACTTTTGAATTTGGGTCGTTACTTTTTAAAAAAACGCAATTTTGATAGAAACCCAAAAAGTCTAGAACCATACTTGTCACCTTCTACCTCTCAGGATTTCATGTTCTGCATAAATAAAATAATGAGATGAAGCCCAACTGAGCTTTCTAGGTCAATGTCTGCAAAAATTTGATCATCGCCTATTTTTGTCTAGCCAATACACTTCTTGTATTATTATTCACTTTAATTTTTTATTGTCTTTTTTTAACCTAAAAGAACTTCATCATAGCAGTGTCAATTGTTATAAATAAGAAATAGCCATAAAAATAAATACTATGGAAATATATGTATTAAAGCCAGGCATGTCCTCAAAATACGCTGATCCTGAGCCTTGATATTTCTCCACAAAAATAAGACTGTCAAATGTTAGAGAGGTTTTAGAGACATGCTGGCACTAACTGAGACTTTATTTTTAGTTTAAACAGAGGAATTCACAAAGAATTAATTGAAAGAAGAGTGATTTATTCTTAAATGAGTCAATATTATTTAGTGCTTTGTCTCTATACAATCTAATACCAGAGTGATGCATCCCCCATTTTGGGAAATGATAATGCAGAAAGGAGATATCTTCCAGTCCTAAAAAAGAAGATGCTGTAATGCCCCAACATAATTCATCAAATGCAGCCTGGCAGTAGTGTTCAGATGAATCATATTTTTATGTATGATCACCTTTTCCCCTACATTATTTTTCATATATGTATGTATTTATTGTGCATTTTCACTCACATACTATGTAAAAGTTGGTATTATTAAGTTGGAATGAAGATATTTAACAATTACATTGCCTTTATGATTTAATTTAATTATGTTGAAAGCTTTTTAAGTAGTTAAACTGCAACCCATTTTATTACTTACTTCTCCCCATCCAGAATATCATACAATGAGTGACATAGTGGGGCCAAGATTAATCCCTGCATTGGAGGGCTGGAAAAGGCATGGCCTGTCATATAATGTTATTATTACTAGAGGTCCTTTAACACAGTATTTTGACAGAGTGCTAAGTAGTTGTGGCATTATTAGTGGGAGAGTCAACGCAGAAATCATTCTTTAAGCCTTAAGAAGGCCAGTTGGTTCTTAAAGACACAACTTGAGTTCCCTTAGCTTCAATGTCTTATTTTTAATGTTGTTTGAAGTGTCTTTTTGTTCCCTACTCTGTTAGAGTGCAATTTTGTTTCTGTTTTTAGCCATTCATTGCTATTACCATAATTTAAGCCCAGAGTTTCAAACGTGTGTGGTGAAGAATAATTCTTTCTTAGGCAGGAATGCTCAAGCTATTCCTTCCCTCCCACAAAGATAATATCTAAACTGTGGAGGCATTAGAAGAATGAGAGGCTCAATCTCAACTTTTGTGTTTCCCTTCCATAAAATAGTAATAAACATTTATGATCTTATTCACCTTATTCCTGGGTCAGGAATTTGGGAACAGTTAGCTGGAAATTGCATTCAGATGTCAACTGGGGGCTGCAGTGGGAGAAGGCTTGACTAGGGGCTGGAGTACCCACTTATAAGCTGCCTTAATCACACACAAGGTCATGCTGCTGTTGGTGGGAGGCCTCAGTTCTTTACCACACAAAGCGCCCATCTCACTGCTTGAGTGTCCTCCTGACACGGCCCTTGGCTTTTCCCCAATGCAAATGATCCAGAGAGAAAGCAAGAGGTAACCACAGTGCCTTGTTGGAGCTACAGTTGTCATTTCCACTACATTATATTTGTTATAAACAAGACACTATATTCTACTCCACACTAGAGGGAAAGGAATTAACCTCCATCTTTTGGAAGGGGAAGTATCAAAGATTTTTTGGAAAGAATTTCAAACCATCATAATCTACTGTTCTTTCTCTCCTTTGCTTCCATACTGGGACAAACTATCAGCAGTTCTTACCTGATTGGTCTTCCCTCATCCTTTCTCTTCTTCACTCTTCTCCATTTCTAATTCATTCTCTATGTAACAGCCCAGTGATCACCTAAAAACATAAATCTATCATATCACTTTTCTTCTTAACTTTGAGTGGCTTACTATTACTCATGGAATACAATTCAGAGGTTTTTTCACAGCATATCATGTCTTACATAATTTGATCAGTGCCTTCTTCTCTAACCTCATCTCATACAGCTCTCTCTCTCTAGCTCACTAGAAATTCTAACATTCTTTGCATGACTAAACCATCTCAACCTGGGGCCTTCACACCTGCTATTCACTCTGTCTTGAACAGTCTTTCCCTTTTCCTCTTTCCTGTCTATTACTGTTTTTAATCTGTTGGATTTCCACCTAAATACCTCTCCAACAGAAAATATTTTCCTGAGTAACCTCCTACCATTATTTTTTCTTTAAAAAAGCTGTGTCAAAGTATGATTGACAATCTATAAAATGTACAGACTAAAGTGTACACTTGGATAAATTTTGACATTGATATACAACTGTGAAATCAACACTGCAATCAAAATAATGCACACACCACCCCAAAAGATTCTTCACAGCCCTTTAAAAAAAATTCATCCTCCATTATTTTCTAAATTAAAAATTAAATACTGCCTTGGTCATCACAGTATTTCTTATGATATATAATTGCTAATTATTCTTATCTCAGCTTGTGGTAACTCACTGCGTATTTCACCATCTAGACCATGAGTTCCCTCTGAAGAGAAAAATGTGTCTGGAGAGTTCATTGCTACATCTCCATGATCACATTGCTTGGATCCTCGGAGAGTTCATTACATTTTTTGGAATAAATGAATAATTAATTGTATTATAAGTTGACAAGGGCCTTTAAAATGATGTAGGTCACGTGCTTAGGTACTTTTAAAGCAGTTAGGAAAATCAAGGAGATTTGTGTGATGTTGGAGCTGTGTTAGTTACCCTTTGAAGAACAAGTAGGTTTGTGATTTTATTTTATTTTTTAAGTAGCCTTCTGAGACTGAACAAAAAGAATGAGGTATACATTTCAAAGGCATAAACAAAGAAACCAAGATCTCAATTTGATTCTCAGGTAAGGGCGGTAAAAAAAAAAGTGAGCATTCAATGCCTAGTCTTTATTTTAATAGAGATTGAGAAGCAATCATTAAAGGTTTTTACCCTGGCCCTGACTTTTTATTGTTTTGGCTTTGCCTCAGGACAATTAATATGGCACTGATAGATAAGAAAATGTGAATATTTTAGAAAACTTTACATTATCTATCTTTGCATGATTTATATAATTTTAAATAAAGATGAGTTAGGAAAATACAAATATAATTGAAAGTATGAAAGGGACTCAAAATAAATGGAATTGTCTTTTGAAGGGTGAGCCCCTTGTAGTACACTTAGAATTTATTCCTACAGATCAAATGGTCAACCAAGGTTTTTATCTGGAAGTTTTAGGAAGGTTGCACTGCAATTTGTGGACGAAATGCAACCTTCAGGTGACTGGTTCTTCTACCACGACAACACATCTGTCTACACCGCAGTGAGTGTTCAGCAGTTTTTGACTCAAAACAGCATAACCCCATGCCCTCTCCTCCCTATTCACCCGACCTCATCCCAAACAACATTTTTTGTGTTCCCAATGAAAAAGATCCTCAAAGAGAAATGTTTTGCTGATGTGGAAGAAGTGAAACAAAAAGGGACAGAAGTACTAAATAGCAGCCAAATTGATGAGTTCAGAAACTGTTTTGAGCAGTGGAAAAAGCATCTCTATAGGTTTATTGAATTAAATCAAGAGTATTTTGAAGGTGACTGAAGTTTAAACATGTAAGAATACATACACAATTTTTATAAATAAATTCCAGTTTTAGAGGGGTCCCTCCTCATATGCAATTTAATTTGTCTAAAACTAAATAGAGTTTAGTTGATATGGTCTATTTATGAGTTTGTAGCAAATAATATGTTTATTTTTAAGGTTTAGAAATGTGCACACAGATACTAGGAAAAATATTTTTACATATCTTTTGAAGATTTATTCATATTTATTTATTTGAGTTGGAATCTCACTCTGTGCATATTTATTTTTGTATTTATTGTATAATACTGAGTTTTGTAATTAGGTAACTATGTCTTGAGGAGAGAAGTAGTGTCAGAATACGAAGTCTGGATTTGAATTGAATATCGTAAAGCAGTTTTCACTCCCTTACCATCCCTAATTGGAGCATATATAGTACTCATTCAGCATTCTCTGAATTCACATGTTGGATTTTCCATACGATGTTAATACACATAGATAAAAAGGAGAACAGATGTTCGGTTTGTACATTTTCTGAATATATGGAAACATCGATTTTATGTAACAAGCACAATATAATTGCCAAAATTGATATCATTTTTATGTTTTGGTGGTTGTTGACTGACTAATAACAAGAATGACGGCTGACAAGTAAATGACATGACAGTATAATGTCACATAAATTCAAATATTCCGCTCTAGTCATACTGTCATTTGTTCATTCAGCTCCTATTATGTGACAAAAATCTCAATGAATCTATCTCCTTTAATCTCACAATGTTCCTGGTAGGTAGAACCATTAAAATTATCCATGTTAGCAGATGAGAAAACAGTGGCTTGGGTATAACTTTCCCATGATAACCCAATTTATAAGTAGCAGAGTTGCCATCTAAACTTGGGTTTGTGACCTCTGAAAGGATCAAGCAGTGGCTGTTAATTTTCTACTCCATGTAATGACAAATTTTGACCTTAGAATCTGGACTGAGTGTTTTTGAAAGAAAGGAATAGCCCATATTTTGGATGGGCAGATGGAGGTTCCATAAGAATATTACTGCCACAGTCAATACTAGACATGTTAAAAATATTTTTAGAAAAGAGAACATATGTGTTTGTGGATTTGTTTCATCTACTTCTGGATTGAATGATGAAAGCCAGTTTTACCTTATGGCTATAAGTGTCTGAAAAAATAATAATCTCTTGTTATCAGGAAGAGAAGTGGAGACTATGTCACCATTGCCAGCACCATCTGAAATAGTCACATGTATTACATTTCCTGTGATGTTCCAGTCAGTTTCAAATAGTTATGCTTGTATTTATATAAAGTCATATATTTCAATAAATATTTCAGGCGTGCAAGAATTGCATTACTTTATATAAATAGGTGTTTCCAGTCAGTCTCATTATTTGTATATTCTAAAACTATAGAGCCTTGAAGACCTTGACTTATTTGGGAACAGCATACAAATTTGGCTACCTGAAAATCTATTGACATATATTCAAGATAAATTTTACAAGCAAGAGATTATTAGGAGAGCATAATTTATCACTTTACTCACACAGTTTTTTGTTTAGCCTGCCATTTTATTGGAGAGCTCTATTTTCCTGAAGTAATGTTAAACAGCATTCCTGAGAAACTTTTATTTTGACTATTTGAAACATTATTGATTAAGATCCCTTAAGACCAGTTCTATACACAGGGTACATACTTATCCACTGAATCCATAAAAGCATACAAATTCTTTGCTTTTTGTAAATAGGTTATCTAATAGAGGATTATTTGCCCCAGAGTATCTCACCGAGCAGGATATAAGATGAATCTTGCAGAGGTTTTTCTTATCAGAGCAGAAGAATTGTGTGTGTGTATGTGTGTGTGTGTTTGTGTGTGTGTGTTACTGTACCTCTGTGTGCATGTATACATTTGCATTTAAGCTAGTTTTATCTTACTCTTTTGCATTAATAAACGTGATAAAATTTGAAAGAAAGGAATAGGTTATATTTTAATCATATCTCTTGCCTCTCCTCCCAATGAATTAGTGGAAACAATTGGGATTCAACTATAATTAGAAAAGTCACAGCATTTTTAAAGAAGTAATATCACATTAGTCACAATTCCATTTCACATCGGTATGTTACCAGCCTTTAACCAGGTGAAATGTAGAACCCTGGATATGATCCAAGTTACATATTAATGGGAATAGTACATCCCTTGATAGTGATACCATACTCTCTTTAAATGTCTTAGGATTCCATTGGCATATTTTATTAAGGCTTCAAAATGTTGCCTAATATTGTACAATTTACAAAGTATTTCTTATGCAATCTTTTTGTTAGTATCAGATGCCAATAAATTCTATCATTGCAAGATTTGGTTTTGGCATCTTAAAAATGAAATTGTTCATACTTGCTACACAATTAGGTTCCATCCAAATCTATATGTATCTCATAGATTTCAGGAAAAATTCCACAATGTCACACATCATGGACTACTGAACAGGGTTTATTGGAAAATTTATATAAGTCAAGATTTAACAAAGATAATCAGGGGTCCTGTCTTTCTTCACATCCTATCTAAGGGTGTGGCAGTGATAAACTGAAGGATTAAGGAAGTTCAATAATTTTTCCCTAATCACTCTGCTAGTGGAAATGGAATTTAAATCCAGGCAATTTGATTCAAAATTCCATGCTCTTTATCACTATTCAGTACTGTAGATATGATATTATAAATTGTAAGGCCATCTTGTACATGTAATTTTAATACAATAAATGCTATATGCTGTTTTTGTAGAGATTGGATTTTGTGTTTTCGTCCAAGTCACAGTTAAATTTTAGGTGAAAACATACCTGGTCATATTTTCTTATTTGAGTTGCTCTGGTTCTCACACATAGACCACATAGACCCAGAAACTGTTTATTTGGGCATTGGGCATCTCAAAATATCTAAGCTTTGTAGTGGGAAGGGGATAAAGACCTGGTTTCCCAAACATAGTTTGTAAATGTTGTGGAAGCTACACTTGGTAACCACTTTCCTCTCCACAGCATTTACAAGGCAATTACATTCTTTTGCAGATACCATTACTCTACCAATCCTCTTCCTTACCAGTTCCATAGCCAAGAAACTGTCATGGAAATGTAATAAAGACCAAACACTGGGTTGCATAAAAAGAGACAATGCCTCTTCTTAATTTGTAATATGCTTTCTAGGTTCATCATTACTACTTTTTATGTAGTTAGGAGCTTTAAAGGGTCTTTGGCAGGGAGTACCTTATACCACAATGAGAGAGCCTTAAAGAAAGTTAATAAAAATATCAGAGTATTCCATCTTGAGATAGGGCTATTAGTCATAATTTTGATAAACTTCAGCATAGAGCTCCAGCAACATCATACATCTGGTGACTGCGCCCCAGCTGTTCCAGGAAAGGTGTGAACTTGAGAATCAGCTGCCTGAAGACATAAAAGTCAGCATCTGAGAAGCGTCAAATCATAGGAGTACAGACTTCAATAGAGCCAGCCCCCATTTTAAAGATGAACACATATCAAGGGACCACGAATGAGAAAACAGGACTTTTTCAAGCCTGGGGTGTTAGAGAACAACTTGATGGTTTTCTCACCATTCCCCTAAAACAGTCTATATTAGTTCACATCTAATCCTCTGACTTGAGTGTACAAGAACAGTATTTCTGAAAGTAAACACGCTTAAACAATCTGCATGTAGGAGGAAGGAAGTAATGTATTACAATTGTCAGTTTTTCTTCTCTCTCACTACCTAATGAACTTTTTTGCATCCATCAGTTTCTAACCAGGCAGCTGTTAAAATTTCTATTCATGCTTTGGTTACCTCAAGAATTGATTTTTGTAATTCTTTTTTACGACCTTCCCTTACCAGGTTATTTTGAGGTTGCAGCATACTCTGAATTCAGCAGGTGCTTCAAGCCTGGCAGCATCTTATTGCTTCTCTTCCGGCTTCCTTTAGTGACTCCCAGTATCAAACATGATTGCTCCTTCAATTTTAATTTTTGCTTGCTGTGTCATCGAACAACTTTGTTAGTCCTATCACTGAGCCCAGTTGGCAGTGTTAGAAGGTCGGAGTAGTTCCACACTCCGTAAACTGCCGTGGTATTAGCAAGTGCAATTGCACATTCTGAATCATCCTGCCCTTATCATATGGACAATCTCTGGCTTGTTTTAAGGGATAAAATACTTTAGAGAAGAAAGAGGAAAACGCAATCAAAGCAAATTCTGTCTCTCAATATTCTAATCACTGAGGATTGGAATTTTCGGGAACCAATTTCTTTGATACTTCAGCTTAGAATTGAATTTAAGGGGTGTGTGTGTGTGTGTGTGTGTGTGTGTGTGTGTGTGTGTGTATGCGTGCGCACGCGTGTGCACACATTCACATATGTATTTTTAAATATATCATTTGAACTGCAGTGAAGTCGGCACTACTTCCTTGATTTTGTTTATGCTACTTTTACTCCATAATTCAAAATATAAGGAAACCTATGTAGCTTTAATAGAAATTCAGTGAAGTTAAGAACTAAAGGCAAATAAATATAAATAGCTGCCAGCAGATAGGGCTTTGCAAATCAGTTTAGTTAGTTGATGTATCTATTTGTGCATGTAAAGTCATGGCATTTGTACAAATGTTGTCCCAACATTTATGCATGAACAGAGGAGTAAAGATCTACTCTTTTGGTTTTGTAGTTGAACAAATTTCCTCAAGCTGTTACTAATGGTAATAGCATTTCCTATGTTAAGGGCAATTTCAAATGGGAGAAGAAGATTGGTTTTATTCCTGGTTTTAAAAATAATTTCTGATCTAAGGAAAATAGGCTTATTTCCATGTATACAACATTATTAATAATAATTTGCATTTGTTGAGTATTTACTATGTACCCAGCATTGTGTAAAGTCCTTTACATGCCATATCTCATCTGTATTTTCAAAATGGTTCAATCGGTATTGACTCCAGTAAAAATATGTACAAAAGACTCAGTGACAGCAATCTGATTTTCAAGTGGATTAGGGCCTTGCCTTGTGGTTGAGCATCCATTTAAAGAGCATTGTTTATACGTTATGTATGCATTATGGATCATTACAAATAGCAACACAGTTTATAAACATGGGAAAATATCTATTGTTTATTTCAGAGAATAGGGAGTAGCCACATGAAGTATAGAGTTTAAGGTTTGGCCGAAGCCCTCCTATTCCACTTATTTGCAATATTACTAGTTGTACATTCCATTCTATCACAGTTTTAAGGATGATCACACTGAGGCTTATAGATTTCTCAGGATTATACAGCTGGCACATGGTAGAGAAAAATGTAGAACCATGATTTGAGGATTCTGCCACAACCCTTTTTTTGTTTATAAAATTCTTATGAATAGATAGCATAGATAACCCAAAGATTAGAAGTGTTATATGGTAATAACACATGAAGCAGCAGAGAAAACTACAGTATTAGTTACCTTCTTTAGGAACTACAACATTTGCCCACTTCTTAAGTCTCAGCTTTGGAAAAAAGCAATCTTTAAGTAAATGGGGTTTTATTGAGCACATATTAGAATATTTTCTGTCATACTAATGCAATTGAATGCATTGTTTGATAGTTTAGCTTACAGGGTGACTTAGGTGTTTTAGTAAGTATGATTATGGGAGTAAATTTTTTTCTTCATTTACTTGGCTGTCATTTGTTGTTAGGATATATTCTGAAATTCTTGAGTCCTTTCCCATTTTTCTGTACCTCTCAATTCTCTGGCAAAAAAATAATTGTCAGAGAATTTTGTTTTTCTCAATTAGGGTGGAGCAAAGTTGTTGGTATTCTACATAATTAGGTAATGTTATGTCTGATGAATTAAATAATACCTGATTTTTTTCCATATGCCAAACATAAAGGGCTAAGGAGATTTGAAATACAATGTATTTCTTAATATTAAAACTACACAGTATGAAATGCTATTTTCAATTCAGAAAGTACTTTAGGATTTCCTAGTATGGGAAAATCATTAGAAATTGTCAGTCTTCTTGTAACATTATGGGAGTGCTATTTTATAGAGATTTACCTGTGGTGAGAGAAGCAGATAATGAAATCTTTACAGAAACAAAATCCTACAGAAAATAATCCTAAGTGTCTGAATAAAATCGGTTAAGTAAATAAAAAGAATGAGCATGCAAATAGAAGAGATCATAGTTTCTAAAAATCAAATCCAAAAACTTTTGATTAATGACTTATATTCCATGTCAAAAGGCTTAAAGACTTTTTCCTTATTTCCTATCCTTGAAAACAAAATGGGGTACATATGAGAGCTCTAGTGGAATATCAAAACCCTTTATGGGCTTCTGTATTCCTTTTTTAACAAGGCTATGTCTAGCTAGGCTTTGGAGACTGCAGAAAGCAAAAAAATAGGCAAAAACGCTGATCTCGTGGATCTTATATTCTAATAAGGTTGACAATAAATAGACATAAAACTATGTAACATTTCAGGTGGTGAAAAATGCTAAGAGTAAAGCAGGGCAGGTTTGTTTCCAGGAAAGCTTCTCTAATAAAAGTGTGCAGACACCTGAAAAAAAGAGGGGAACAAACTATATGAATATCTGTAGGGAAAGCCTTCTAGTAGATAGAAGAGCAAATGCAGAGTCCTAAGCAGATTTCTGCTAGATATTTTAAAACTATTTTATTGAGGTAGGATTGAAATGCAAAAAGCTATGCATATTTAAAGTATACAACTTGATGTTACCGGAGATAAGTATATACCCTTGAAACTATCATCACAGTCGGTGCTAAAAACATATTCATCACCTCCATAAGTTTCCTTCTGCTCTCCCTCTTTGTTGTTGTTTTGGTTTTGTTTTGTTTTGTTTTGTTTTTCTGTTGTGAGCCTCTAAAGGGAACATAAGATCTACATTCTTAGCAATACAATCTACTTAAGATGGAGATGAGGCCTTGCTCTGTCTTTAAAAAAAAACCCATTTGTTTGAGTGCAGTAGATAGAAAAGGAAGTGGCAGCATGAACTGTCTGATTCCCCTACTCTTCCACCTTTGGGAGATTTCACAGGCCAGATGCTCTCTCTAGAGATGGGCATGCCTGATGATACTTATGGTGAATAAATAGTCTTGTCTTGTCCTTCTTTCATCATCTCCTGAGGAAAGATAATCAACAACAGAAGTTAAGAAATCCCCCAAAACTCAGTCAAGTCCAATTTATCCGTTTTGTAAAAATACTGATTTTTCTACCACGCTTTTGTAGAGAATTAATACATATACGTCCTAGGCTAATAGGTATCGCTATGGTTTGGACGTGATCCCCCCACAATTCATGTTGAAACTGAAGCCCCATTGTGGAGGTATTAAGCAATGATGCCTTTTGGAAAGTGATTAAGACGTGAGGGATATGCGCTCATGACTGTATTAGTGCATTATGAAAGAACTGGAGGAAACAAGCTTAGGACCTTTTGCCCCTTTTGCCTTTCTGCCTTCTGCCATGTGAGGTCACATCTTTCAAAGCACCATCTTGTAAGCAGAAACTAGGCCCTTACCAGACAACTGGGTCCTCAACAGACATCAAATCTGCTGGTGCCTTGATCCTGGAATTCCCAGCCTCTATAACTGTGAGAAATAAATTCATGTTATTTATGAATTACCCAGTCTCAGGCATTTTGTTATATAGCAAGAATGGACTAAGAGATTTAATACTGAACTTCCAAAAATGAAACAATGATTTGTACTTATAAAATATAAGTAGCTCTCAAAAGCTGTATGTTTAATAGGATAGTTCTCTATCGTCAAATAAATTAATTTAAGCTTACAAATAAATTTTGATTTCTTCTCTTTATATTTCTATAAAGAAAATATTTTCTTTGGGGCTTGAAAAGTAAGATGTTATAAAACCTATTTCTAGGGTAGTTTGGGGAGCACCTGAGGCACCTTATAATTAAAATTATATTTTTCCCCTAAAAATTATGTTTTATAATTTTCAGATTCTCTTTTTGCTATCAGCGAATTGGTATTTTTAGATTTACACGATTTCACATACAGAATTATTTTGTTTCATTAAACAAATGTTATCACTGATTGCATAAGCACAAAACTTCATTTTCTTCATTTTAATTTTGAATATGTTCACTTAAATAAAAATATCTGTCTATCTTCATCTCTTTAAGTTTAGGGATATTATCTTATTGATTTCTCTATCTCTCTAGCACAATGCCTGTACATGGTAGGTACTTGAGTGTCTGTTGACTGGTTAAAAGTATCTGTATTGCAGTAAATATAAAATACCAGGTTTTATAAAATATACTCCCCATAATGTCTGTCACCCTCAGACATAGCATAATAAGTTATTATAAGGATATTTAAAAAATTTTTCACTATGGTATAAGTCATTATTAAGTTATTAAAATATTATTAAGACAGTCTAGGAAAGTTTTCTCATTTCCTTTCTTCAAATTATAATCACCCCTACCATAGGGGGGAAAAGTGTCGAAGAGCATCTCTGATAGCTTAGTTCTTGTTTGGGCAATGGGACAATTTTATTTTTTTGCCATCCTGAAGGCACTTTCCCCAAGTCTTTATAAATCTATTACTATTTTTAAATTGCTGTTGCTATACATGATAAACTTTAGGCCTGTGGCCTTCTAAGATGATTCACTTAATCAGTTTTAATATCTTTGTTTGGTGGGACTGTTTATTGGTGTGTGTTTGCTATCCTCACCTTTTCTGCAACTATTTCCACTGAGTCATATTTCAGCCCTTCTGGAAACTCATAACAACCTGTTGTCTAGTAAAGCCTTACACTTTGTGCGTTTTGCCATTATGGGGGTGTGTTAATATGCTATAAATGTACAAATCCTTGTTGTAACATTAAATCCTAGATGGAGAAGGGACTGTAAAAATATTTTGTTTTATTTTTATTAGTTTGATTTTCTGAGAAACTTAATAGGTATCTCATATCACCAATATCAGAATATTTTAAAACTATAATCATGTAGCCAATAAGAAGAGCAGCCAATATGAATATGGTTAGAGTGCATTGTCTGAGAATATGTTGGTGCCAAAAGTAAATTGACATAGTGTCACCTAAGGGAAATACTTTTTTTTGAGTTGGAGTCTCACTCTGTCGCCCAGACTAGAGTGCAGTAGCACGCTCTCAACCACCGCAACCACGACCTGCTGGGTTCCGGCGATCCTTCCGCCTCAGCCTTTCAAGTAGCCCGAACTACAGGCACGTGCTACCACGCCTGGCTAATTTTTGATTTATTGTAGAGACAAGGTCTCGCCAAGTTGCCCAGGCTAGTTTCAAACCCGCAGGCTCAGGCAATACACTCGCCTAGGCCTCTCAAAGTGCTGGGACTACAGGCTGAGCCACTGAGCCCAGCCAGAAAATACTTTTTCAGGTCTATAATGCAGAAAGTTGTTTGACCTGAAATAGGTGCTTAAATTGACATTGATTGGGTAAAGATAAGTGAAAAAAGAATTTCCTTTTTTCAGCAGAGTTGCTTTCATGTAAATCTTATAATAATAATATTTCCATTATACTATGCTTTATATATATACATATTAATATATATATATAACTCACTTGAGCCACGTGATGACCATTCTCAATCGATATAGTTGCTATCCCCATTTTACAGATGTTGTAGGCAAAGTTTAAAGAGGGTAAACAAGTTGCATTGATTAAAAGCAACAGATTGCAAACTTTTCACCCCTATTTTGTTACAACACTCATTAAATAATCATAGAGCACCTGCTATGTGTGCCGCTAGCCATTCAACTCATGAAAAGCAGAAGAGCAAAGTATTTGTAGTACTTGGGACCAGAAAAAAAAAAAAAGGAACTTGGTAAAAATTTCTACATCATGGACAAGACACTTGTGAGGGTAGTGACAGCCATGGGACAAATGTAAGGGTAGTTAAAGATGATCAGGCAGTGAAGGTCCTAAAAACTGCCTTGAACACCTTCTCCAGCCTAAGCTCCAGAAGTATACAGGAGCTCTAATTAGCCTCTGTACCTTGGCTGTTGGCACTTGCAAGAAACTGGTGCTACCTTGGGAGGCAAAAATAGATTTCAGCAGTGAGAGGTTCCTGCAGCCACACAGGAGGCCCTAATTTGGAGAAAATCACATTATATTCTATTATCCTCTGAACCCCAAAGGCTATCATATTCCTTGGTTCGGAATGAATTCTCAGACTCTAAAGACTGGAAAGTAAGGAAGTAAGTGCCAACATAGCTATGAATGTAACTAGTTGTATGACATTGGGGAAGTCACTTTACTTTTATGATTCTAGGTTTCCACATTTAGAGAATGGGTGATAGTACCTACTAGGGAAAGTTGCTGCATGAATTCACTTTGTGAACTTTAAAAATAGTCATGAGTTAGATATCATCATACCCTTCCTCTCTTTCCCTTCTTCCCTCAGCTGACTGGTGTCCACTTGGCTTTACTTTTATTATCAATACCAGAAGAATGGGTAGAATATAGAATGATAAGAAGCCTGGAAATGTTGATTGATTCATATTTGAAAAGGTAGAAAGGTAGTCATGAAAGAATGAATCTAATGGCAGAAGGGAAGGGTCAGCAGGGGTGCATGGATAAAGCAACACATTTTATTTTTTATTTTTTTAAATAAAAAAAATTTATTTTAAAGATGTGGGGCACAATTCAGGGTTAGGTACACAAGTGTTCATTATGCAACTACCCCTGGCAGTTTCCCACTACTGCCAATCCCACCCTCCCCTTAAAAACTGTCTTGAACATTTGTGGAATAGAGAGATGGTGATTACACTAGCTAACATGTTTTGCCTCCCTGTTGTATAGCATACTGCCCCATGGCATGTCTTATATAAGTGGCTATACAAATTTTAATCATATTTTTAATGTTGAATGAATATTTCTTTTGAGTGCAACAAACCTATGGTGAGACAAATTGCTAGGTGGTCCAGTTTTACTCAGGCTACATAGGGGATGGAATATTATAAAGTTGCATCCATGAGGATTCATATTAAATATTCTCAGATGGTAGCATGCTAATGGCTAAAAACCACTATCATGTTTTTTCTATGAAAATCCATTATCTTAATGTAGTCAATTATATATATACACACAGATGCTCCTAGACTTACAGTAGGTTTACATCCCAATAAACCCATCAGAAGTTGAAAATATTGTAAGTCAGCAATGCATTTAATACACTTAACCTAACTATAAACATCGTAGATTAGCTTAGCCTACCTTAAACATGCTCAGAACACTTACATTAGTCTACAGTTGGGCAAAATCATCTGACAGAGAGCCTATTTCATAATAAAGTGCTGAATATCTCATGTAATTTATTGAATGAGTACTCAAAGTAAGGTTTCTATGGACTGAATATAACTTTTGGGGACTGTGTGTGTGTGTGTGTGTGTGTGTGTGTGTGTGTGTGTGTTAGAGCACACATAATTGCTTTTGCAGCAATTTGTTGGTTGGTTAGTGTGTGTGTGTGTGTGTGTGTGTGTGTGTGTGTGTGTGTGAGAGAGAGAGAGAGAGAAATAGTTGTTGGGATCTTATTCTGTCATCCAGACTGGAGTGCAGTGGCACAATCAGGGCTTACTGTATTCTTGAACTCCTGGGCTCAGGAGATCCTTCCACCTCAGCTTCCTCCTCTGTAGCTAAGATTACATGTGTGTGCCACCACACCCGGCCATTTTTTTTGGGGGGGCAGGTTGGCATGTGATGACGTCTCTGCTGTGTCACCCAGGCTGGTCTAGAACTCCTGGGCTCAAGCAATTCTCCCACCTAACCTTCCCAAAGTGCTGGTATTACAGGCATGAGCCACCATGCCCGACCCTTTTGTAGCAGTTTTGAAATCAAGATACAATATATATTAATTCTAGTTTAGAGGGTAAGGGACATTATAATTGCTAAGGTAATTCGGTGAGGAAGATATTACTTTCAGACAGGTAGATTGATGTAGATAAAAGATATTTTGATTATCTGACTTAGGGATTTTATGTGATAAGTTACATTGCTACATTTCTTATTTCGTACTCTTTAAAGAAATCAGCATGTTCTTTATGATGTCTTTATTACCGATGAAAACATAGTATGCCAACATATAGGCATTTAATTTAGTCCAATTCAACTATGTCAACTTAAAATGAAAGGAAGGGGGAAGATACAACAATTTCAATAGCGTGAGAAATTTCTTACACAGAGAGTGCTAGCCTTATTGACCTTGAGATAGAAGAAGTGAATCACTCATTAGATCTCATTTTATCTCATGCTTGACTAGGAGAAACATCTTAGGGTGCTGCATGTGTTATGTTTAAAGACACAATATTGTAGAAGTATATTTTGCATATTGTAACAGAGGTTTTGTCTACCTGTCAATGTTATGATGACATCATCAAGTCCTAAGGTTTTTTAAATCATTGATAGTCTGTTATTCTGAGAGTGGCAACTTAGTTTACCCTCAGATAGCTTCTGTAGTTCTAAGCCCATATGGTGACTCCATGTTGAGTGGGGAAAGTTCTGTTTCTTTCCATATATTTTATTAGTGATGGCACCTTCTCCTGAAAGCTCCCTAAACATGTTTCTTCTCTTTTCTAGTTGGCAATAATCACACCACACAACCAAACCAATTCCTGGCAAGGAAAATGGTATTATGATTATTTACTTAGATCAACCATGATTTAACCATTGACTTGTGAGTGGGCTCATTTTCCACGGTGTATGTGGCCAGTTATGGAAAAATTTGGATTCCATTACAAAAGAGGAAAGGAAGTAAATAGTGGTTAGGTAGGTTCTGCTGCATATTTATTCATTAATGTGCCATAAGGAACTATTTATATTTCACATTCATACATCCATCTTTCTTTAAAGATTGTGTATATAAGACCATGGGTATTGTACTTTATGGGCAATATAAGCACTTTTTGTGGAACTAATTTTGACTCATATTTTTGTTATATAATTGGAGTTACACTATAATCCATGAATAAGATGAGACTCAACTCTAATGTCAATATTTGCCTAAGTCCACTATATACCATTATTAAATGTGTCATAAGCATTGATATTAATGGTGAATACCAATTAATGAGAACCTGGTTGACTGCTATAAAAGTTCGATTAACAACCTAATTGTTTATTTTTTTTAATTTTTTAAATCAGTATCTTTTATTATGATATCGTGGGGTACAGTTAAGGATTAGGTATACAAATATGCTTCGTTCAGGCACCCTTGTTGATAAGAGGTGTCTCCCCGTCCCCAAACAGATATTGAGTACCGTTAATCCCATCTCCCTTCCCCTCCCCTCCCCATAGTTTCCCACCACTGTCAGACATTTTCTTATAGTATTACGTTTTATGTTCAAGGTTCACTATATGAGTGAGAACATGTGATATTCAGATCTTTGTTTCTGTGAGAGGTCACTCAGTATTATAGATTCTAGGTCCATCCAAGTTGCTGAGAAATTCATGATTTTGTTCTTTTTTATGGCTGTGTAGTATTCCATTGTGTATATGTACCACATTTTTTTAATCCAGTCCTCTTTTGATGGAAAGCATGGTTGCTTCCAGGTTCTTGCTATTGTGAACAATGCTGCGATAAACATACGTGTGCAGGTATCTTTTTTATAGAGTGATTTG
>CAUYQG010203696.1:0-14337 GCA_963574415.1 Tarsius wallacei | reverse complement strand
GCTCTGGGGACCCGGCTGGGGGCGCGCACAGTCGGGCCTAGGACCCTGATGGGGATTCGCGGAGGGTCCTGGGACCCGGCCCGGGGACGCGCGGGGTGTCCTGAGACCCGGCCCGGAGGCGCGCGCGGAGTCCTGAGACGGCTCGAGGGCGCGCGGGGGCTGCTTGGCGCACGGTCCAGCCGGGTTCCCGGCGGCGTCGGCGGGAGCGGCCCCGGCCGGCCAGGAGCTCACCGGCCTCCCCTGGGCCCTTCCCCAGTCTCCAGGTTCATGGGGCCTTCGGCGGGCGTGAACGTGGCCAGCATGGGGTCGCTGACCGGCATCGCGGACGCTGCCAAGTCTCTGGCGCCGCTGCACGCGGCGGCGTCGGCTGCGCCGCGGAGGAAGCGCCGCGTGCTGTTCTCGCAGGCGCAGGTGTACGAGCTGGAGCGGCGCTTCAAGCAGCAGAAGTACCTGTCGGCGCCCGAGCGCGAGCACCTGGCCAGCATGATCCACCTGACGCCCACGCAGGTCAAGATCTGGTTCCAGAACCACCGCTACAAGATGAAGCGGCAGGCCAAGGACAAGGCGGCACAGCAGCTGCAGCAGGAGGGCGGCCTGGGCCCGCCGCCGCCGCCGCCGTCGCCGCGCCGCGTGGCGGTGCCGGTGCTGGTCAAGGACGGCAAGCCGTGCCAGAACGGCGCCGGCACGCCCGCGCCCACCCAGGCCGGCCCGCAGCCGCCCGCCGCGACGCCCGCGCCTGAGCTCGAAGAGCTGTCGCCCAGCCCGTCCGCGCTGCATGGCCCCGGGGGCGGCCTGGCGGCCCTGGACGCGGCCGCCGGGGACTACAGCGGCGGCGTCCTGGGCGCCAACCTGCTCTATGGCAGGACGTGGTGACAGCGCGGGCGCCCCGGGGCGGGGTCCCGCCTGCGGCCAGGCCGGCCGGACGCCGCCGGGAAGGACGGGGAGACGTGTGGAAAGGGACGCGTGTGTGCCCGGCGATCCCAGGCCAGCGGGCCTTGGAGAGGCGCAGGCTCGGAACCGCTTTGCCGGGTGTGCGGGACGGCGACAGCCCCGCGACGAGGGAGCGCGACATCGAGCCGCGGGGCTTTCTTCTTCCAGAGCGGCCTGGGGTCACATCCTCCAGGCTCCTGACCACAGCTCCCAGAGTTGCAAAAGTCGGAAACTTTGTCGGTGTCTGCAGCTCTGAAAATCAACCGAGCTTTAACAGCAAATCCTCTCTGAAGTGGAACTTATCTTGGGAGATTAATTTTCGAAGGGGCCCCCTAAGTGCAATTTCATTAATGTTTGATTGAAAGTAAATTGAATTGTAGCTGAAGATGGATCATACCCATAGCAACATTATTGCAGAGGAATTATTGCCATGTAGGTAATAGAGCGATGGGATAAAAATAATCCAAATACTGATCACAGGGACCGAGATAGCCTTTTAAATTTAATACCGATTTCAAAATGTGTTGAGCGTTGTTTGGCAAAGGAGTGTTTGTATGTTACCGTAAAAGAGGATTTCCCCCCCACCAAGGTGCAGCTCATAAGCGAGAAGGGTTGTGTACCGTTTTGTATATGGAATCTGGTCTCCCAAAGTCAACTGATAAAATAAATAGACCCCGTCCTTCTGTAGACATGGTATTTACTCTTTCCGAGGTATTTTCTTGTTTGAATTTGAATACTTTGATGAAATACTAGAACAAGCGAGTGAAATTGCTAAAATTGATGTCAATTAATCTGTATTTCAAAGCATGTCAAGAAGAAGGGAGTAAGGTGATTTATTGAATTGTAATCAAGATATAAGGAATAAGTCACTAAAATATTTATAGTTTTTCCATCAGATTTAGAACTTAATAGGAGTTGCACTGGCTTTGTTGGTGTTTTATTGTACAAATAATGTATTTACTCTTTAATATGCCAATTTATATTTCCTATGTTTCAAATGAATATTTAAATATAACTTAAAAGAACTTTAAGTACTTTTTTCTAAAAGTCGAGTGGTCATTTCTTTTCCATTAAGTGTACAGGGGTTTGTGTGTGTATGTGTGTGTTTTAATATGAGTTGGCATGATTTGACAACACAGCTTAGTTTATTGTTGATTCACATAATGGTATAGGAGTAAAAATCTAAGAGAAAGCTAAAGAATGTGGGCTTATAAAATTAATGAAAATTAAAGAGACAACATGGGTTAAGCATGCTTTACAAATGATCAAGACAAAAGACCCCAGACTGCTTCTGCATCTGAGGTTTTAGAATTACAGTTTAGGGCTGAAACATTGTATGTTACTTCATTGTTCAAGCATTTTTCTGAATGTGCAAAGTGAATTCATAAGAAGATGTTTTAGAAGTTAAACTTGCACTTCCTTGAAATTGTTTTATATAGTCATTTAAAAAAGTAACTCCAGTTTCTCTCACAAAGGGGGAACCACTAAAGCAGCGGGGGAATCGGCCTTTATCAGGGGCTGGGAATGAATTTTGGAAAATGAGATGTGACTTTAAAATGTTTTACTTAAGAAGAAATAATTTGATCAAATTTGTATGAAAATGGTGCGATACACCTACAGCAAATTCTCTTAACTTGGGTTTTTTGCATATTAATGGGAGTGACTTGATGTTAACCAAGCTAGTAAACCTATTACCAATGAGCCAAATTTCAAAACGCTTGTTTGTATCCATCTGAATTCCTCATAATAGCGCCAGAATTCTGAAATTTTACTTCTAGCAACTCTGTCCAAAAAGTCTACATGGTTTGCAGTAGTTTTTTTTAAACCTACAAAACCAATAATTTATAGCTAAGGGCTCCAGGTAATATATTTAAAGAAAATGAATCTTGGTGGACAGTTTTTTTTTTTCTTGATAATTTATTTCTGGAACAAAGAATCCCTTAGATGGAAGAAGTGAACACTCTTCCAAGAATATTGTTAATATCAAGAAGAAACAACTTTTTGTATAATAGTTTCTGAACTTCCATTTGGTGTGGGCATTATCTTTTTCCTTTCAGCATTCGTTTGAGCAGTAAAAGACCCAAGTAATTGCTGCAGAGAATTTAACATTCTACACCCAAGACTGAGTTTATATGTGTGCATATCCCGGAATTAGGAAGAGGTTTGATTCCTGAAGCTTAGCTTAGAAAACGTTTTTATTATGGAATCCCACCTTCTGATGAATGCAAAACAAGAGCTGTTTTCTTCTTTTGCAATTAGTGCGTTGCAGATCTTTTATCAAAACACAAACGGCCAGACTAGGTGAAACTCATTAACTGAAGAGGAGGATAAGTGCCCACAACCAGGAGGGAGGACTGTCGCGGGGTCTGAGTGGAACAAAGCTCCCTGAAAGTTTAGCAGATGCCACAGCAAACCTGTTTCAGAAATGCTAACTCTGCAGATGTGACCTTTTCCTCCATGCTCTTGGGTTTTACAACCCTCTAACTTGTCTTTTCCAATGGAGGCACAGAGACCAAAACCCAGGATCAAAGTTGCAGAAAGGGCAGAGCTCGCAGGTACTTTCTGTCATCTGCGTTGGGATGTGAATGGAAGAGCTGTGTGTGAAAGTGTGTGCACTTTGGCAGGACAGAAGAGGAGTGTTTTGTGTGTGGAGGGCTGGGGGTGGACCCAGTTGGCTTCTATTTAAGGCTTTGCTGAGAACTAAAACTCGATGGTCAGAGCAAGGAGTCAATCAGACTTCTATCAACACAGATGTTGTGCTCAGGCTCCATTCTGCTGGCGACTGTTTACTTTCAATTTAAAGCAAATCAGAGACTCAGTCCTGATCACTGAACGCAGACACCTTCCATAGACTTGCTTTGTTAGCTGGATGGAATGCTGATGGTTTAGAAAGACTTTTAGAATGAATCTGTGAGTCATAATTATATAAAGACCTATCAATTGAATTTTTAGATATTAATTCATGCACAAGAGGAAAAGCACTGTGTGGTGGCAACATACATTTCAGATGCAGTTCAAAGCATGGATGATATTTCCAGGCTTCTTTACACAACACTGACACATGGGAATTAATAACATTAATTAATAACACTGTGTTAATTATTAGAATCTAGTTGTTCCAGACACTGTTACTTGCTATCCCCAAGCCAGTGAGCTGGGGGAACTAGGATACCTTTTATAATGCACAAGTAACCTTTTTCTGCTGGTGAGAATTGGTAGCGTCTAGGAAGTTTTAAGGAAGATGCGTTCACAACCCTCAGAAATTCGCTGTCTCCAGTAAGTGCTGAGATCACTTTGGGAGCACAAGAACACTTTTATTTTTCATTATCTTTAAGTTTAGAGGCAATGGAAATTTCCGGTTTCGTGTTTACTTGTAACCGAATGAAATTTTAAAAAAAATTCCATTAAACCTGTTATTTCAGTAATTGTTTAGGTAACGTCTAATAAAAGATTCCCCACTAATATCGCCTACATTTAAGTTGTGCCTGCTGTCTTGCAGGGGTGAACCGCCATGTCCCTGTTTCACGCAGTAGGGCAGGCCCGCTCGTCGCCCTCGTCACCCTGGGGAACGCCGCAGGAGGCTCCGTTGTCCCCGAGTGGAGGAACAGTCTGTCGACACGGGGCCGCTCGTGGTTTCACTCCCGGTTGGGAGAGCGGAGGGTCGGTCACCAGGAACGGGCTCCTGCGGGGTCTCGGCTCCAGGCCCCTTCGAGGAGGGCGGGAGGCGACCGTCGCGAGGGAGAAGTCGGGCGACCCCTCTGCGGCCGGGAGCGGGGACCCGGCGCACTCCGCGGGGAACGCCCGGAGCTCGGATTTCGAAGCGAAGCGGCTCTCGGTCGCAATCAGACCGGAACACGTGGAGCCGCAGCTGGAGGAGAAGGACGCCCGCTCGCTCCGGGTTCGCGGCATGCTCTCTCCGCGCCGGGAGCTGCAGGGGGACGCCGGGACGCCACCGCGGGCAGGAGGTCGCAGCGCCCCCACCGCCCGCCCGCCAGCCCGCCCGTGGAGTCTAAGGGCTCTGCAGGATCCCGGGGCGGCGGGATCCGCAGGGTCGTGGGATCTGCGGGGCCTGTGGGGTCCCGGGGCGGCGGGATCTTTTGGGTCCCGGGCCGGAGGAGGACTCTGCGAGTTACGCGGAGTCCCCGGTCAGTGAGGCCTGCGGAGTCTACGAGCTCTGCGGGATCCCGGGGCGACGAGGAGACTCGGACGCCGGGCACGTGGCTCGCAAGGACCGAGGGCAGAGCACTTCCGATCCCGCCGGGAGCAGAATTCGGTCGGGGGCCGCCTGGGACTCGTCCCTGCCACGCCGTCCCGCCCCCGGCGCGCCCCGCCTCCAAGGCGCCGGGCAAGGAAGGCGGCGCGGGACCCTGGCTCCACCTGGCCTGCGCCCAGCACCCGCGTCATCGCGCGGAACATCTGCCCGTCGGTCCTGCACCCGCTGGCCGGTGACGCCCAGGGGCCACCTGACGCGCTCCTGCACGGCTCTGGGCGCTAACCTACGTGACCGCATTCGATCTTCACGGGGACAGCGGCTCACTGCGGCCCCGTGGCCCCGAGTCGGGCTGTTTCCAGCTTCTGGGCTGTCCAAAGTCTTTAACACCAGACCCTGAGTGTGCCGGCCCGCTTTTGCATGAGACCCTGGAGGTGGCATCCACCGCTTTCAGCAGCCCCTCGACGCTCTACAGCGCTTTCCCGGCGGAGTCGGGCGCGTGGGAACAGAGAGGCGGGGAAGCCCGAGGCGGCGGCCCCGGACCGGGGGCCGCGGCAAGCCGGATGTAGCTCCGTGCTGCCTTGTGCTCAGCCGTGTTCAAACAATGCTTCAGATATTTAGCCCCACACGCAATTACTTTAAAGACTCTCTCATAGCTTAAAACAAGTCTAAGGCAAAACAAAAGGTCTGAGACGTATAGGGGGCAAAAGAGTGGATTTGGGGTAACTTGAATTAATGTTTTGGAGATAAATTTAGCAGAAGGCATTGTCACTTGAGTGTCACGTGAAGGTGATATAAAACGGCCCTGTTGGTAGCCCCTAATGGAGAGTTTATCTCAATAATAAAGGATCTGGCTCCATCCACCCATCATTAGCAATGAACTCAATAGCTTTGAAATACCTTCCTACTCAAGGTTAAGGTGGGATTTTTTTTCCCACATAGACCAAGATTAACAGTGTGCTTTCGTTGAATATAAAGCAAAAAATGTCCTCAGCCAGAAGGTCAAAAAGAAACCCTATTTTAACAAGTTTAGGCTAGAATGGAGAGCAAGGGTTTTAAATTTGTTCTGGCAATCAAATGGAAATGGCATATGTAAGTGCTGTGTGTGAGCTCCACAAACACACGTTTAAGGAATTACAGTGTGCTTAGTAGCAAGGAAAACAATGAGCACAAACTGAAATCTACCATGAAATAATACACAAAATATGCTAAGGCGCAAAGGCCATTTAGCTATGAATTAAATTTTTCAACTTTTCTTAAAGACGTAAAACAAGTCCTTAGAACTGGAGCACAGGTCTATGTACAATTGATAAAACTGTAAATAATTTATTTTCATAGTCAGCCAAAAATCAGTAGCTGAAATACTAATATAAAAGTTAAAGCTTTTGTTGAGTTGTCTTGCTGACTATAACCTCTTTAAATCTACTTCTTCATTGCCTTGCTTTTGATGCCTAACTATAAAAATAAACTGTTTTCTGCAAAAGCTGGTTTTAAACAAATATGTTTGGTCAAGATTTTCAAAGTTGAAATACTGAAAAAGAACAAAAGAGTTTTTAAAGTTTAACTTTATTTTTTTTTTTTTACTAAAGTCCAGAAATTTCTGTAAGACAAGTACATTAATGAAGTATTTCCAAAGAAAAACGGAACAATATATACTCTAGTTGGCTGAGGGTTCCAGCTCAATATTTCTTACCTAATTCTTGCGCATTAAAAATCAGCATGGATCTTAGAGGATCTAGAGGACACTGTGTTTTGAAATCCACAGTTGGTTCATTTTAACCATAATGAAAAATCATTACTCCTACTCCATCAAACGTTTTACAAGCAATAATAAATTCAGATCCACTGCATTATGCAACACACATCTTTGAAAAGCAACATAAACAGTGAGATCAGATCAGTAGAAATATACACAGTTAAAAGAAATACACAAAGTACTGTAGTTTTATTAAAAACTACTACTTGAGAAAGAAATCTCCTTTCCACAAATAGCATAAAACTGTAGAATGACAAAGGGGTTGGGGGAAAGCTTTACAAAAGCTTAATTCCAACTGTATCTTCCTGAGGGCGGTGGCAAAGGGTATTTCCTTCCTTCTCTGGGAAAGCCCTGGAAATAAACAAAAGGAAGAGTTTATTTTCTGGATTAATAACCTAGCAAGCAAGCGAATCTTACACCTCTATGGAAAAACTCACCATAAAGAAAGACAAGTGTATCTTAAAGGTGCAGTACCTGGAGAGCCCTCATAAACAGACACTCTGATCCACAGCTTTAACCAACCTTGTTACCAAGTCGGAGACTAGCACAAATGCTACACTCGAAAACGAACCCCAAAGCCTTAACAATCAACTCAAGATATTCCCTAAAATGCACACAAATGAACCACAGTTAAGTGTTTTGTGTTAACAACATGTATAAACAGTGGTTCTCAATTTTCCCACCACCCCAGAGGTAATTCAAGGTCCACTGTGGTAACACACCTACATCAATCTGAAAGTCACTTTGCGTAACAAAGGCCAGGGCTTGCTAAATCACTTACAGCCAAAGGAGCAACTAATTCTAGGGATTTTTAGCTCTTTGCACTCAGAGACACCTCCTGGACACCAGCAACTTGACTGCACTTTTTTACGAAATAGTGAAAAATGAATCACTTTTTTTTTTTAGTTGGAGTCTCACTCTGTCGCACAGACTGGAGTGCAGTGGCCGCTCCCGGCCACCACAGCCTCAACCTGCTGGGCTCCAGCGATCCTTCCGCCTCAGCCTTCCAAGCAGCTGGAACTACAGGTACACGCTACCATGCCCGGCTAATTTTTTGATTTCATATTAATCAGTATAGTGTTGGAAACAATTATTCTATTGTAATGACATTTGGCTTATAATGGAACTTTGGACATTGGGGAGTTTATGACCAAAAAGATAAAAAACTTTTATATTATTTTTTTAATGTGTGAAACAGTCACTGACATGCATTGCAGATTCATTGATACAAGTTGTACAATAGTAATTTGTTTGACCTGTTCCACCTGGTATTTTTCTATTCGAGTAGACAATATAATCTCATTTTCTTCCTCCCACATTAGTAATATGTAATTTATTGTCCAGTATGTTGCTCAAAGACAATGTGGAAGGACGCACTCATGATTTCTGAAGACCACTTCACAACTGATCGATATCTCAGTATATATTCCATCTCTTTATTTGCTTTTTTGTACCATTTGAATGGAAAACTTCCAGGAAACATACATTTCTGAAAAATCTGCGCTTGCTACATTTGTCATGCATAATCGCCAGCAATCTCTTTATGTCCTGAGGGTGGACATCAGAGTGGTTTGCTAGATTTACAATGTCCCCCCAGAGGGGACATCTGAGTGGAAAGGGTTGCCTTGCAATAAATAGTAGGTCATTAAGTGATATATTAAGGTTATTACATAATCAATTAGTGGTGACATTTATAACATAACGTAGTATGCTTGCAAATAACATTTTAGTATTAAAAAAAGATAAATGTGACACATCTTTATCATAATTCCATTTCTAAGCCTCCAAGATTCTGAAATGGAACTCTTCCAAATTTTGCTACTCAAAGCACTTCAGCACTTTAAACAGCCTCAACTTACTGTGATGATTTTTGAAGGAATTCAGAGCAAAATTTTATGAACTGATTTGAATGATCTGTAACAAATCCCCTCAAAAGACATTAACCATTTGCAATTAAGGTGATTATTTTCTTGTAAGGTGGACAGAGACTTGTAAGAGTACATCAAAAAAATGTAAAAAGATTTTCCTTAGCTGTCAGGGAAGTCTTATAAATTATTATGCAAACCATTGCAAAGACCTATATGCAACACCAGGTAAGCAATTTAAAAGTCACTTCACATCACCGCAGGTGCCAAAGTCCACAAACACTATACTCTGAATCACAGTGTTCCAATCTTGTTCTCTAGCAAGGATTCAATTAAAGACCATGTAAATCCTGGCCAGGGTGTTAAACTGCTGGAAGAAATTGTATCAAATAGACCTCAGCTTTAAATGCTAAAGATGCTATAAAGAAAACAAAACTTACATCTACTAAATCTGTCTAGGAATTATAATGCTTACTCAATAATACAGCTGTTTATATTAAGTAAAAAAATATGTGGAAAATTATCAAGCAGAGGTTTCTTTTCATGAGGAGGGATATCAGATGAATCAAGACAGGAGACCCCTAAGATGAATAAAGACAACAGCTGAAAAGGCAGATTCTAACTGTTTCTATCACGAGGGATCTACTTTATTTTAAAGAACAATATCCTTAAAGGAGAAACAATGTGCTTTGGGGACTGACCACATTTGGACTCATTACCACTGACTGCTATGATTCAAAGGGCTTTTGGCTGGAGATTTTCCAGCACCCTCAAAGGCCTATAACCTACTTAATGAGGCAAGGTACTCACCCTACACAATGTTTATTGATGGAAGAGTCCATCAATATCCTCTCTAGAAATGTGAGTAAAAAAACATTGAGTCCTGCGAGGTCTGTTCCTGACCACCTGAGGAGTGTGCTCTCCATCCCACCGCCAGCTCACCTGTCTCCCTCCACGATCATCTCGCCGGGGCGGATACCCGCCAGGCCCGGCCAACATCTGGTACTGGTTTGGCTGGAAGGCTGCATTCTGGGCTTGAAGCATCCGATTCCATGGCAGCAGAGGTTCAGCCCCGACGCCTCTATGGAGAAACACCATGTTTGTATTAGAAGCCAAGCCTATCACACAGCACACAGCCTAAAACTGGCAGGTATCATTTCCAAATGTTTGGAGAATCCGATTTGCCTGGATTTGTTACATGGGATATACAGAATCAGAATGGTATGTATGCCTCTTATATCCAGGATAACCTAACACGTTTTGTGAAATATTGGCATGTATTACAAAGTGTGTTTAAACTCAACTGAGTCATAATTTCTGACTTTCAATAATTATTTTTGTTCATTATTGTGGAATTTCCTTTTTAGTCATTTAAAGATTTGAACCCAAGATCACCAAGTTGGCTACATTTAAAATGCTATCCAAACAATAATCATGTACAAGACAGGAGAATGAGGCTTTATTTTCAAAAATGGCCAGACTCGTCCTCGGATTCATTCTTTTTAGTTAATTGCAGGTTGCAAATGAATTCTTACTGCTGAGTATTTTGAATCCAGGGTAGGGGACTAGGCTGCTTTTTCCCATCCATTATTCTGCTCAATATGTCAGAAGGTCTGATTGGGAGGAAACCTTTTCAAGTTCTATTGATGCAGCTTTCAATTGACCACGGTGACCTAGCAACATGAGCACTAATTGGCATGGGCTGACTGGCATTTGGTGTACAGTTTACATGGGAACACAGATTCAACAGCTATTATAACCCAGTTTGCTGTCCCAGATTACCAGTTGAAAGAAATGTTTTAATTGCCTTCAAGTGTCTATTTTAACTTTGCAGATACAATGCAATAGGTATAAGGTATTAAATAAAAAACTGTAGTAAAAGCTGTACCTCCTGATGGCAATCCCCATCTAAGATTAACTTTCTGAGACCTCGTCTCTACAATAAATTTTTTAAAAAATTAGCTGGGCATGGTAGTGAGTGCCTGTAGTTCCGGCTACTTGGAAGGCTGAGGTAGAAGGATCACTGGAGCCCAGCAGGTCGATGTTGGGGTGGCCTAGGCAGCAGAGTGAGACTCTGACTCCAAAAAAAAAAAAAAAGATGCAGCTTTTTCCTTGAGGCACTTTCCCAAATTCCACTTCACAGAAGTCCTACAAAGAGCCAGATGCAAATGCTCCGGGGCATTTTAACATAAGACTTTGGGACCATGAAGGGTGTTGCAGAATTCTATAAAGTTTATCTTTGTTCACTAAAGCACTGACAAGCTGGGGGCTGATATTAGTTGTGATCCTTCAGCATGAGAATCTCACTTCCGAGGTCTCGGGGAAAAGCCTGGCTGGGCTCCTGGGCAAAGCATTCTTCTCACAGCTATTCAGCCGACTCCACCCCTGCCCCCTAACCTCCTCCCCTCACTTGGAGCTTGCCTCCTTTCTATTAAAAAACGCCAAAGATAATTATTTTTGTGTGATGGCTCGAAGAACAGCTCTCTGGAGAACTCTAGAAAAGACCAAAGCCATTCTTTACAGTTGATGCCTGAAACCAGCGCTCTAATAATATCATTTGCTGTAAGTAATTCCAAGTAAAGTTAAAAATATGTCTATATCTTGGGAAGAGAATGCACATGTTTAGGACTTTTAACTATTTTTCAGGTTTATTATTAGTACAAATACATTTTAGCAAAAGAGTAGCTTCATGCAGAGACAGAACTGGCCCCCTCCAGCCTCTTCAGGAGTGAGGGCCTAAGATTTAAGCTGCCCAGAGAGCGCGACAAAACTGGCCATAAGTGCCAAACCCACACAACCTAAATGCAACCCACAGAATGCATGAACTGTGAGATGTTTTCCTTCCTAGATTTTTTTTTTTTTTTTTTTGAGTTGGAGTCTGTCACCTAGGCTGGAGTTCCATGGCACACTCACGGCCACCCCAGTGTTGACCTGCTGGGCTCAGGCAATCCTTCCACCTCAGCCTTCCAAGTAGCTGGAACTATAGGACTCACGGCCACCCCAGTGTTGACCTGCTGGGCTCAGGCAATCCTTCCACCTCAGCCTTCCAAGTAGCTGGAACTATAGGAACACACTACCATGCCCAGCTAATTTTTGATTAATTGTAGAGACGGGATCTCGCCAAGTTGCCTGGGCTGGTCTCGAACCTGCGGGCTCAGGCAATCCACTTGCCTCAGCCTCCCAAAGGGCTGGGATTACAGGCTGAGCCACCAAGCCCGGCCTATTTCTAGTCTTAAAATTCAGTCAACTGGATTTCAGGAAAATCTGCTGGCATAAATAATATACATTCTAAATGCAATTTTGAAAATTTGTATTCTAAAAATAGGTTAGGAACAAGCCACAGTTCTCCTTTTTGCTTGAAATGATTATTTCTAATGTGTCTGATAAAGATAATTTTTATGACAAAAATAATTAATAATTAAACAGAACAAAGAGTGACATGTACTACCCTCTCCTAGTTTTTATGCAGAAAGGCCCTTATTTTCCACAAGTTTACAATGTTTATACTACTCATATTAATTTGCAAATACTAAGAAACGAAAACTAGCCTAGGAAAATACATTTTAAGATCTGAAATCAGTGGTTAATAATTGAGGCAACTTATCTGAGTCATCTGGCATCATGGATGGCAACAATATTCCTAAGTTTCCAAGCTACTGTTTTGGGAAGTTACTGGCAATGAGAGGTACTATTACCAACTTGGATATTTTAAATGTATAATATGGCAAATCAGGATTTCTAAAGATTTTTGAAAACAAATTGAACTTAACACCAACAGGTGAAAAACTAAATGAATGCCTTGCACATGCAGAAAGAGAGGTCCCCACCAGCAAGAAGCCACTGTGGTAGAGCTCAGGTGGCAAAGGTACTGCAAATGCTGCCCATCTCTGCTCAGTATGAACACTACCACCAGGCTGTCTATGTGCAGGAGAGAGGGAGGGATGTTCCTGTTGCAGTTTTAAATTAAATGAGCATACGGATTCTAAATACCATCTCACGGTAGAAAATAACTCAAGAAAATGTATGGTTTTTTAAAAAGCACACACGCAAAATTCTCTTTTCTAACAGGATTCTCAACACTCAGAGTGGTGCGGGGGAAACATACTGAACTAAGGATTAGAGAAACTTGGTTCGCACAAGAATTCTATTGCCTGCTAGCTGTGATATCTCAGCAAAATCTAAACACTTCTCACTGATGTTCTGTGAGGTCTGAATGGCTGGAATGACAAATGCTGGACTGACAAGTGGTACAAGAAACGAGGCATGAAATCTCTCTGCTAACAGTATAGGGGGAAGCTTAGGATGGCTCAGTTCAAACTTAGTTTTCTTTATAATAAAATGGTTTATTTCTTAAATGACAATGATGTGAAACTTTTAAGATAGAATTTTATTATGCTTACATTTAACTTTTGCTGTGAGACATAATTTTTAAATATCTGACTAATAGTTAATCAAAAAATATCCCCACAAACAATGTCCCTAACCTGGTGGGTTCACAAGGTCAGTCAGAGGACTGCCAGGACTTGGCTAGGGTAGAATAAGAACAAAACCTGGAGGACACTGGGGTCAGGTAAGGGACAAGGATGAAGATCTTAGTAGAACACGGAGGAAAGGACAGCTGTGGGCCTCAGAGGTGGACATACAGCCTTTACTCCCTGTGAAATCCCCATGGCTTTCCATTAGGCTCGGAGTAAATATTCTGATCAGTGAGAAGTTTCTTGATAAAGAATGGCACAAAAGAGTGACTTTAGGTAAGCAACTGAATTGTGTGTGTCTCAGTTTCTTCATCTGTCAAAATGTCAACAACAACAACAAAAAACCGCCAGTGGGTTGCTGGGAGAAATAAATGAAGTCATGCTCATAAAAAGATGTTAACACAGTGCTAACACTTTGTAAACAATAAACATTAGCGATTATTATTAATATATTAAAAAGTGAGCAACAAGAGGGAAACCAAGCATGCACTTTAGTAATTTAGAAAAAATGTACCCCTTATTTCGTTTGTTTGGAAATGCTGCAACTCTGAGGACAATAAAATAGCACATAACGTGGGCTTTGAGCACGTAAACCAAAGGTAAGACATAAATACACACATTGCCACTTGTATTAAATTTAATGAGACTTGCACTAAATAGTTACATTATCAATAAACACTGAATAACACTGAATAACAGGATTCCTGTTTCATGCTCTTGAAGAACAATGGGCTGAAGTTTTGGAGTCTTTAAAGAATGACAAAGTTTTCTTATAAGGGAGCAGCAATTAGAAATACACTTATAGAGGTGAGTGGATTGCCTGAGCCCGCGGGTTCGAGACCTGCCTGGGCAACTTGGCGAGACCTCATCTCTACAATAAAAAAAAAAAAAAAAAAATCAGCCGGGCGTGGTAGCGCGCGCCTGTAATTCCGGCTACTCGGAAGGCTGAGGCAGAAGGATCGCTGGAGCCCAGCAGGTCGAGGCTGCGGTGGCCGGGAGCAGCCACTGCACTCCAGTCTCGGCGACAGTGAGACTCCAACTCAAACAAACAAACAAACAAACAAAGAAATACACTTATAAAAACACTTTATTCACTGCTAA
>CAUYQG010203695.1:0-18266 GCA_963574415.1 Tarsius wallacei | reverse complement strand
TGGAGTAGTTTTCTTTATCTATTGTTTCAATTGTATCTGTACCTAGAATTCATTTACTTATGAGTGTAGTGAATTTTCTGTTACTGAAAATATTCAAAATAAGCAATAATCTGCAAAGAAGGTATATAAGCAGAGGTGGTGAAAATAAATCTCCCAGGTACCAGTGGGGCAAAAGTCTGCTTTGCCCCTACCCATGTTCCTTGGACCCAAATCAAGGTTCAGCAGCAGAAGGTAGGGATACCCAGAGGACTCAGCCTCCTCATTTGTGTGTCCATCTCTGGTGCCTACCAGAGTGCGTGGAAGAAAGGTGCCCACTATGGGGAGCTGGAGCCTTACTAGTGAACTCCCTGTGTGCACTACCAGAGGGAGCAGTAATTATTTATTGGAATGTAAACATCTTTAAATCTAGAGCCAAAGAAACCCCCTTTTTAATTTTTTTTAAAACACAGCACACATATGGAACTGGAGGCCATTATCTTCAGTGAAATAACTCAGAAACAGAAAGTCAAATACCTTGTGTTCTCACGTAGAAGTGGGAGCAAAACAATCTGTACGTAGGGACACACGCAGTGGAATCATAAACGTTGGAGACTCTGAAAGCTGGGAGAGTGGGTGGGGAGGAGGAATGAGAAGCTACCTACTAGTACAGTGTTCCCTATCCAGGTGATGGGTGCGCTAGAAATCCAGACGTCACTACTATCCAATGTATCCGAGTACCAAAACTGCACCTGTACACCCGTACTCCCTAAATCTGTCCATCTAAACAAATAAAGCTTTAAGAAGCACAACATCAGGTTGTATCTAGATTGCATTCATATGTAGGTGATATAGGCAATCTTTTGTGTGAATTGAGGTTTTATTGCCTTCATATTATTCCCTCAAGCTATGGCTGCTGCCTGAGAGTCCATTCTTAAATATCCCATATTTAAGTTTAAGCCTTTGATACCTGTTTTAAAAAGTGATAGACGCCACACCTATTTCTTTCATGCTTTACATTTCATATGCATTCTCTCATAGGCTTCTGCTAGGTGAGTAGGGCAGGTAATACTGTGCTGTTTTATACATCAAGACACTGAGGCACTGAGGTTCCAGGGAGGTTAAGAGATGTATTACTTACAGGTAAGTCTTTTTTCTAAGCTTGACTTTATGTGTATGTTTTAAAATGCAGGCACCGTTGGGAAGGTGAATATCAGGTTTCAAAAAATTTGTCGGCAGATTTTTGTCATGCATAGGATACAATGATGGGTACATTTATGGTTTAAAAACTTGAGAATAGCATGCCATTTACAGAGAGAAAGGGTGCTCCTTTTTTTCCAGAGAGGGAACACAGCATTTCTGAAGCAGTAGCTACATAAGAAAGTTTACCTAGGTTCACAAAATGTTCCAATAAGCTAAATAAACCTCTTGAAATGAACATTTTGTCCATTAAAGTTTATTGTGTCTTCCAAAGGTAAACTTATTATCACTAAAGAAAAGGACTTGTTTGAGCCAAATATAGAAAAAGAAAAGCTTCATAAAAGAAGGCGGTATTTAACTCTCGATTCAATTCCAGAGTAGTCAAGATGATTTTGTAAAGATTTAGATAATTTTTTAAAACATTCCAGAGAGTCTTGATTTCCTGTCATTCTTCATTCAGTTATGTATCGCTAATTCTTCCGGATGATATGAATGTCAGTTCACCATAAAACTTTTTTCCCTCTTCCTCATCTCATGAAAGATATTGGAGGCACAACATTTACCATATTCATACCTACACATCATTTTTCCCTCTGATGAATACACTCTATTCTACAGATGTTCCACAAATACCCACTGATCAGGGCAGGGCCCTTGCCTGGGTGTTTCCTAAGCCTTCTCCTTAGGATACCTAATGCTCAGAGCATCTTTATTTTAACACATGTCAACGAGTTGAAATTTGTCCTGGTGAAGAGAGAAGAAATGCTTCCATTAAAACATATTAAATGCCTTATATTTAGTAATATCTTAAAACGCTGTTTATGTGAAGGCCTGAACAAGTCTCAGATCTTCTTAGTGTGACTATACTACACATAATTATCCAAATCCAAAGGTTAGCATGCCAACTACTTTCCCTAGAAGTTTCCATTTAAAGGACCAGACTAGCAAAGACAGAGGAAGGGTGAGAAAAATCTGGCTGAAAGTTTACCTATTTTAAAAGTCACCATCATGATTTGCACGAGGTATTTGGCAGCATACACAGTTTGTAAAATAAGCAGACAGGATCAAACTTCTATTTGTAAGTTTTAACCAGAGTTATAAATCTTCCTGATGATTAAAATATTGAATGTAGAACTCTTAGCAACTTTCCACTCACTGTGGTCATAGGGGCAAGAATAACCCAGGTGGATACATCTATAGACTGCTTTTTAGCAAATCTACCACCTCTCTCACACCTTTTTAAAATTTAAAAAAATGATGTGTGAGAAAAAAATAGCATAAAATTTACTCTTAGTCATGTTTAAGTGTGCAATTCAGTAGTGTTACGCATATTCACATGGTTGTACCTCCCTTATACCTTTTATCAAAACTGGTATTGTACATTGCAAAGAAAATCTCTTTTAAAAACCTCTTGGTATTTGAGATGGTAAAGCAAGAAGCAGGACTCCCTTCAATTTCATTTCCACATCCGTGTGCGAACACTACATTTTAAAATATCCTTTTTGACACTCTAACCTGTTCATTGACAATCTTGCCAACATACTTCCAAAATGACCAACTGTAGGGAGTGCAGTCAAGGATGGGGAGGTAGAAGTGCAGTCGTAACTCACTTTAACCCCTTTCTACCTGACTTCATTCTGTAAATAAATAGATAAGGCAGTCAACCTTCAACCTGCATCAATTAATAGTCTAAGTGGATGGCTAGTCAAGGAAGAATTACGCTCTTTGCTAACAGACCAATAATTGGAGTTAATTCATCTAAGAGCACAATTATCAAAGAAAAGTCTCTCATAAAGGTAGGAAGAAATTTCCCACCAGTGGGCAAGGAGCTTCTTACCCTAGAAAGAAAAAATAAGGGTTCATCCCTGTACCCCAACCTTGTGCAGACAAATACAGGGAGAGCATAGTCACAGGACGTCATGGTGGAGATCCTCATGAATTCGTGCACCCGAAACTGTGAGAAACGCAGAATGTTCTCACGATCTCCAAGGGATTTCCTGATGCCAATAGAAGGATATAAAGCAGCACTGCTGTTCCACAGCCAAGAGAGCTCATTGTTCCTCAGAACTTCCTCTTCTGGCCATGACCCCGTATAGTTTGGGGCATAAATATCATAATTATGGCAATCAGGATATAAATAATAACCCCCAAAGGCCTTTGGGTCGGCTCCTAATTCCCAAGTTGGTGATTTCCTTCATGAAAGCTTTAGCACTTTCTTCAAAGGTCACTTTGGCTAAATGTTCAATAGCAGTAGCTGATACATTCTTTTGCATGTCAGAAATAAGTTTTCTTAACTTCTGTCTGTAGACATCTTTTGTATTCCAGTTCCAAGTCCACTGGGGTCACCAGTATTCCCAGTCTATCACAGCAAGTCCCCTGAAATCTTCAGCAGGAATGTAATAACTAATAGCCTGGTTGGCTTTTTCCAGATGAACTTATGTTCTGGGGGAGACTACCATTGATAGGAACCTCCTTTGATGTATACCATAAATAGTGCCCCAATCTGCTGACATAAAATATAGTGACGCTTTGCCCCTGCTTGGCTAGTGGACTTCCCACCACCTGAAACATTTTCAGATTTAGTCTTAAATTATATTTTATCAAACACTAATCTGTCGGAGCATTCCTAGCAGCTGTAAAAGATTTTCTTTGATAAATTGGAAATCGTACAGGTTTTAAAGAGATAGACTTCAATATTAAAAATATAAGCCATGATGTGAGATGAACTAGTTGGACAACACAAAGTCTTAGTTGTCCTTCAGATAATAGTTTCATGATAAGATGAAAATCTTATGTTATCTTCTGCTGTAATACTCTAGAAGGCCTATGGAGAGATTTAAGTTTCAGTTAGTGATACTTTTGAGGAAAAAGACTCAAATAGTGAGTGGATATTATCATTACTTATTTACATATCTTAAAGTGCATTTTAGTTAAAGGTCTTAGAGAGAGCTACAAATAAATTGAAATATAGAAGCAAGTGTAGGACCTAGCTTCTACTTAGGGGCAGGCATCGCAGTTCAACAAGCATTAATGGAGCACCAGAGCCTGTGACCAGAAAACAGAAACAAAAAGAAGTGGTCCTCACCTCCAAGGGGCCCATGATCAAATGAATATGTAAAATAATACTTACTGTCATTTTGGAAAACTCATAAAATCCTAGACATTGTGCCTAAGTACTTTAAAGATACTTATTTCTGCTAATCTTGTCATAACTTTTGTAAGGCTTATCATTATATTTCCATCTTACAAATTTGGAAACTGAATGATGAAGAGGCTTGCCTGATGTCACATCACATGGAAGGCATGGCAATGGAAATTTTTAATAAATAATAAAAATGCATAATAAATACGACATATTTATTGGATCAATTACTTCTCCTGGCAGTAGGGAGTAGGTAGAAGGGAAAGTGACTGAGTGACAAGGAATGCCCCAGTGAAGACGCTTGAGTTGAGGGACGAGCTGTGTAGGTGTTTGTATAGTAGAAGAAAGGTGAGGATAGCAACCACTTTGTCCAGTTTCCTCTTTGGTCATCTCTCTGTAAAGTTACTATAAAAAAAGTATTTTTGGAAATCTCATTAAAGGGCTGGATGGTATAAAATCTTACAGTCTTCTATGTCATTAAGATGAAAATGCATTGTGTTTACTCCTGAAGCTAGGGTTTCTAGTAAGACCTTTGTCCTTGACTGAGTGCCTAGGACATGAGCCCATTCCTCTGCAGTGAACTCTGTACCACAAGGGGGAAGGATGGGGGCAAAAAAAAAATCTGGAAATTTTTTTTGGAGGGCAGGCCTCTTGTAGTGCAGGCTTCCCCTGCTAAGTGAGTGTTCTAGGAACACAGCAGCATCTGCACCAGCTAGTTGTGAGAGGCTGCATTCGGCTTCAGTGAATTTATTTATTTATTTTTATTTTTATTTTTTCCTTCGGAGTCTCACTCTGTCGCCCAGACCGGAGTGCAGTGGCCGCTCCCGGCCACCGCAGCCTCGACCTGCTGGGCTCCGGCGATCCTTCCGCCTCATTCTTCCGAGTAGTTGGAACTACAGGCGTGCGCTGCCACGCCCGGCCGATTTTTTGGTTTATTGTGGAGATGAGGTCTCGCCAAGTTGCCCAGACGGGTCTCGAACCCGCGGACTCAGGCAATCCACTCACCTCAGCCTCCCTAAGCGCGGGATTACAGGCTGAGCCACCGAGCCCGGCTGAGCAGTTTTTTTAAATCAAAAACGACATGACCCCCGTGCCCTGCCCTCTCAATTCACCCGATCTCACCCTAGTGACGTTTTTTGTTTTCCCCATGAAAAAAGTTCTCAAAGGGAAACATTTTGACAGTGTGGAAGAGGTGAAACAAAAAAATGGCAGAAGCACTAAAAGACATCCAAACTGACGAGTTCAAATACTGTTTTGAGCAGTGGAAAAAGCATCGCAATAGACGTACTGCATCACACAGAGGAGAGTACTTTCAAAGTGACTCCGCTTTAAACTGTAAGAATAAATACACAATTTTTAATAAATAAAAAATAATAAATAAATTCTGTTTATTTTTTGTCTTCCACCCCTCCCTGTACGTCTTGCTGGAAGGCAGAGCCTATGTTTCATTTAAAAAGCCAAAACATTCGGCCACTTTCCCAGCCTTTGTTGCAGTTTGTGGCTAGACTATGACCTTGGCCCGGCCAACTAGACGCATGCTCGGGCTTTGCATTGGGATCTTGAGATTCCAAGAGGCTGAGGTGGCATTGCCAGTAGTGACAATGACCAGGAGCAGCAGGCCCTGGGGGCATTTAGAACGTGGTGTCCGCTGTCAAGTGGCAACATTGTCCTCCTGAGACAGTGCTTCTCTTAAAGTGGGTGAATTGTTATTTTGGCTGCTTACGACCAGGCGCTCCGGTTGACAGAGGCTCTTTTCATGGACTCTGAGGTTTAGGTGCATTTCCAGCAGCAAAGCCCATCACCTGTGCGCGGCAGTTTGCTTGTAATGATCATTTTTAACCACCAGGTGTCACCAACCAAACCTCATAGTGTTTCTCAGGCCTACGAGGTAAACAAATTTTTTTAAAGAATTAAAGCACAGCCAGGTGCAGTGTCTCACGCCTATAATCCCAGCCCAGTACTTTGGAAGGCAAAAGGGGGAGAATCGCTTGAGCCCAAGAATTCGAGAGTAGCCTAGGCAGCATAGCAAGAGTATCTTTCTGAACAACAACAATAACAACAAGAGTCAGAAAAATAAGCTGGGCGTGCATGCGTGGTGGTATAGGCTTATAATCCCATCTACTCTGGAGCCTGAGGAGGAAGAATCGCTTGAGCCTGGGAGGCTGATAGTTTGGTGAGCCATTACCACACCACTGCATGTAATCCTGGGCTACAAAGTGAAACTTTGACTCTATCGAGAGAGAGAGAGAGAGAGAGAGAGAGAGAGAGAGAGAGAGAGAGAGAGAGAGAGAGGGAGAGAGAGAGAGAGAGAATACCTTATTGCTTTGGCAATTAAAAAAAATAAGACAATGAAGTTTGACATGTGGATTGGCTTCCTTTTATGAAAGATTTGTCCGTAGCATGCAGTGCTGCTTGATAGCCTTGCAAATCCAAATTTTTAAGTAATTTGTAAAACTTTATTCAAAAACATAATAGGTCTCAATTAAATGAATATATGCAGTCGGACACCGTGGCTCACACCTGTAATCCCAGCACTCTGGAAAGCAGGAGGATTGCTTGAAGTCAGGAGTTCAAGACCAGCCTGGGCAACATAGCAAGACCTCATCTCTACAAAAATACATTAAAAAACTTAGCCTGCCATGGTGGTGAGTGTCTGTAGTCCTGGCTCTTCAGGAGGCTGAGGTATGAGGATCACCTGAGCCCAGGAGGTTAAAACTGTAGTGAGTCGTGATTATACCACTGCCTTCCAGCCTGGGCAACAGAGTGAGACCCTGACAGGGAAAAAAAATGATATACAAAAAATATCAGTTTTCAAGAGCTATAGAGGTAGATATTTTCATTCTTTAAATAAATATTTACACTCCTCCACAACACAAAGATAATTAAGATTACATCACTTAGTAGTATGAAGTATAGAATATTGCAGATCTAAATTATAGTTTGAAGAGAACAGTATTTTCAAGGGAATCTGATTTTATGAGTAAGAAACAAAGCTGTGATACTCAAAACTGCCTCTCCTTTTTGATTTTTTTAAAATTATATTTTGTCTCGGGGTAAGAAAAATGGATTTGCTTATGGGTTCATTAATGGGTGGGGGAATCTTTTCTTTAAATTTAAAATTCAGTTCTTGTAAGAGAAGACTATATTTGTGTAAAAAAAAAAATCCACTCTGCCAGAACATGTTCTGTTTTGTGTTTCATTCTAAGCAGTTTCCACTGACTATTGTTTCCCTTTGCCAGCCCCTTGTCACCACCACAGAATGTCCTTATTCATTTCTTACAGAGTTGTTAAATGATTCTCTCCTACTATCCTGGAATGTTATTATTCTTTCTGTTCCCCTGAACTGGAGGTGCAGAAGACATGGCAGATGGCAGCCATAGCACCTGATAAAATGTAGACAATGAAGACAGGCAAAATAAGTAAAATTCTGTGCCCATGTCTTCTGCTTGCTGTTTGTGTCCTGTTCCTGCTTCTCGTGCAGCCAGATCATGGCACCGGTATACACGCTGTCCCTTTCCTGATCAAACATGGCTTGCTGGCATGAGATCCCCTCACAGAGACTGTTTTCAGTTCCCTGCCCCCACCCTGCAATCTCTAGCTGTGTGTTTCTGTCCTCCTCCTCCCTTCACCAGGGAACCTCCCCAGGCCTGCTCTTCCAAAAGTGCCCTTTGCTTTATAGCTCCTAGAGACCCATTCTCTCACCCTAGCCCTGCCCTCAAATCCCCACTGCTGAGCTCTACCTTATCTTGGCTAGTTTTTGTAGCATAGCAAACTGTGCAGTTACTCACACTTAACCACGAGTCAACACCAAGAGCAACCTTCCTTTTCTTTTTCCTTTCCCCCTTCCATAATCTTCTCAGAAAAATTTACTCCTTTAAACAAGTCTCTGATTGGTAGAGTTTCAGGAAAAGTTGGTAAGATATTGGAGGTAGAGATGAGTGAGGAATTTAACACGGACTTGCCCTTTGCATTTAATCAGGCAGTCTTCTCTTCTTAGGAGTTGTGCTGGGACACTTATGAAGGACCAGTTCCCTTCCTTCAACAGGGAGACGTCTGTGAAGACATCTTGAAGGCCCCCGAACAAATGATTTCCACTGAAATGACACATCCATGAAAGCCACAAGGTAAAGGAAAGTAGCCTTTTTTTAATATATATTTTTTATTTTAAAGTTGTGAGGTACAGTTAAGGGTTAGGTATACAAATATTCATTGTGAAGGTACCCTTGTTGATGAGGTGTGCCCCCCTTTCCCCAGACGGATATTGACTACCGTGAATCAGACTTTTCCCCTGGTGAAAAGAACAGCCACAGTAAAGAAGACTTAGTTCCTACACCATTGACCTGCTGCTTCTTTTTCTTCTTCTTTTTTTTTTCTTAATAGAGATGAGGACTCCCTGTGTTGCCCAGGCTGGTCTTGAACTCCTGGGCTCAAGCAATCCTCCAACCTCAGCCTCCCAAAGTGCTGGAATTATTGGCGTGAGCCACCACACTTGGCTTTTTCTTTTTCTTTCTTTCTTTCTTTTTTTTTTTTTTTTTTTGAGTTGGGATCTTACTGTGTTGCTCAGGCTGGAGTGCAGAGGCATGCTCACAGCTCATAGCATCCTTGACCTCCTGTGCTCAGGCAATCCTCTCACCTCAGCAACCTCGAGTAGCTGGGACTACAGGTGTGCACCACTATACATGGTCCAACCTTAGCTTCATAGTTTCAGTCTTCCTGCCTCACTCACAGACAAATGTGAAAAAAGCAGTAGAAACACAAGACCTGTTTCATGTGGATCGCAGGACCTCAACTTGTTACTGTTCCTTCTTCTTGATAGTGAAGGCGGGGTTCCTACTGGGGGGAGACAGGCCCACTGTGTACAGCGGCAAGAGTCTGTAATGAAGCCTCTGACCCCTTCTTCTTCTGTTTCTCCTCTCACACCTTCCCCACAAAGGCATTGTTCCTTGTGATAAATTTTAAACAAAACGAAGCAAAACCTCTGGCAATAAGAAGCTGTCAGTACTTACAGCTAGGCCATATAACTCTTCTATTAGACAACTTCACCAAAAAACAACCTCAGAGAAGTACACTTTCAGATCACAATAAAATGAGACAGCGAGGCCACTTTAAAATTTTGTCCAAGCACGGGGGAACAAAAGGTCACTGTGCAACCCACAAAATACCAAACATCCCTCTCTCTCTTGCTAAATGAATGACTGCTATTCTTTACCCAATCATAGAAACGCCTCTGCTTTCTGCACCATCCAATCCAGGGCAAATCTCTGCTTTCTTCACCTCTCCCCCAAATAACGCAACCAAAACCTAGACCTTATGATAGGTTCTTTCTAACATACTCTTACTGAGACACCCTATGGTTCTTTGTTCTCCCTCCCTACAGCAAGTAATAAACCCAACTCATTTAATTGGGAACATAATTGCAGGTGTGTTCCTGGAGGTCTTTAGGGCCCTGACACCTGTGTGAAGGCAGAGGCACTTAATGTTCATTTATGTATGAATCTGGGACATTTTTACTGAGTACTGTCTATGTACCAAACTCCCATGCTAAGTACTGGCAATACAGTGGTGAACAGAACTGACTCGGCACTTGCGCTCACAGACGCTGTGTTCAGCTTCAGTGAATTTTTTTTTTCTGGAGATTTTTTCAACGCATTTGCCCATTTCATGATGGGTGATTTACCGGCATACCTACCTGCACCATGCTTAGTGTTCAGTATTTTTGACCAAAAATAGCATGACCAGTATTTTTGACCAAAAATAGCATCATCCCCTACCCTTCTTGTTCACCCAAGCGACTTCCTTTGGTTTCCCAGATGAAAAAAGTCCTCAAAAAAAAAAAAAAAAAAAAGTTTTGTCAATGTGAAAGAGGTGCAAAAAACAGTCGGAAGCAGTGGAAAAAACGTCTCAATAAGTGTGTTGCATCAAAAAGAAAGTACTTCAAACAGGCTGAAGTTTCAACATGTAAGACTAAATACACACTTTTTTATCAATAAATTACAGGTTTTTTTGGTCCCTCTTGTATTATAGGTCAAAAAGTTAATGTTAGTTTAGTTTTAATTTTGATTAACTCTAAACTTCTATTCTTACACAGAGTAATTTTTTGTTGTTCACACAACATGATAATACATTCTGATCTTTAAGATTAGAGCAAATGCTCTGGAAAAGCTTTTAATAGCATACAGTTCCCTTTAATATTAGTATATTAGTGAAAGGAATTTATTTTCCATGTCAGCAGCACTAATACTACTTTTTATCATGATATTGAGATTTTGTTTAACAACCTTTAACAAGGCAAGTGTCTGCTCCTGGAACCATAAGGGTTTAAAAGGGTTTAAAGAGGTATCCTGAAGGTCATGGTCCCTGTGGAATTCAGTAGATGCGTGGCCTTATGTCAAAACCTCAAGAAAAGTACCGAACAAAGTGACATTTTGTTGCCAATGATAAAAAAATACTCACAAATATTTATTAGAATGAGCAGAACTACCAAGTTCAAAGCTTTATGCTCAATTCTGCAGAACTAATTACTAGCCTGTTTTCTAATAAAAGCTTATTACAGCAGCAGCCAATAATTGGCATCCATTTTTTTCTCTGATAAACTTCTCCTTTGGAATATCAACGTTCTGCAAGCTGGCTCTAAGTGTTCAGCAAAAGAAACAGTATTTTAATGGTAGAGGTTTCTCAATAAAAGTTTTTAAGTTCTCCATAAATTTTTCTTAAAAATGTGTTGCCTATTTGGTTTACAATATAATCTTCTTTATGATAATATCTCTTTAAGGCTCATAATTCATCATTATGTACTGAATTTTATTATAACTCTGTTTTATATGATTATCAAAGAACATTAGATCCTCTCCATCTGAACAAATTTTAGAACGCCTATGCTATCTCAGTTGTACACAATTGCTGTCTTCCCAGTTTTTTTTCTGTTTTTTTTTTTTTTTCCTTTTTTTGTGAGTTGGAGTCTCACTGTCGCCCAGACTGGAGTGCAGTGGCCGCTCCCGGCCACCGCAGCCTTGACCTGCTGGGCTCCGGTGATCCTTCCGCCTCAGCCTTCCAAGTAGCTGGAACTACAGGTGGCACTACCACGCCCAGCTAATTTTTTGATTTATTGTACAGATGAGGTCTCGCCAAGTTGCCGAGGCGGGTCTCGAACCCGCAGGCTCAGGCAATCCACTCACCTCAGCCTCCCAAAGGCGCGGGATTACAGGCTGAGCCACCAAGTCCGGTTCCCAGTCTTCTTAAAAATAAGCTTATATTTTGTATATATGTATGGAAATGACTATTTCAGTATCACTTGCACTAGTGGCAAATTCACTATTATTTGATGTGAAAGGCAGCATTTTGTGTGAAGCAAGAACATTTTGCACTTTTAGGAAATGCATCCTGAAGGAAGACATGATTTTATTTGTAATTACTTAGTGTCTAAAAGTATTACTTCTTCTTTAGGACTTGGCATTTCTTGCAGAAAGATCAACAGCTTTTCTGGAAAAATACACAAAGTCTTAGGACCACATTTTGAATAAAATGTTCCCTCTGTCAACCTGTTTTTTTTTGTTTTTTTGTTTTTTTTTAGCACAAAGTTGACTTAAATCTTCAACTTTCTAATTAAAGTTTTTGAACTAAAAAGCTATCCAGTCATTTATGAAATGTTACTTAAGTCTTTTCAATATTTATAGTCAAAATTATAACTTTTTTTTTTCCTGGAGGCAGGGTCTTACTCTGTCACCCAGGCTGGAGTGCAGTGACACTCTCACAGCTCACTGCAGGTTCAACCTCCTAGGCTCAGGAGATACACTTCAACCTCCTGAATATCTGGGACTACAGGAGCATACCACATGTCTTGCTGATTTAAAAAAGGTTTTTTTCCCTTTTAATTTTTATTTTGAAATTGTGGGGTACAATTCAGGGTTAGGTATATTCATTATGCAGGCACCCTTATTGATGAGGCGTGCTCCCCCTTCCCCAGGTGGCTATCGTCTACTGTCAATCCTAGCTACCTAACCGTCCCCCCCGCCGCAGTTTTCCGCTACATTCAATCCCTTTCCTACAGTAATATGGTAGTTGTTCAAGGTCCATTTATGAGTGAGAACATGTGATACTCATCTCTTTGTTTCTGTGAGAGATCACTCAGTATTATAAGCTCTAATTCCAGCCACATTGCTGCGAAGTTCATGATTTTGTTCTTCTTTATGGCTGAGTAATTTAGAGACGAGGTCTTTCTATGTTGCTTAGGCTGGTCTTAAACTCCCAGGCTCAAGCATACTGCTTGGCCTCCCAAAGTGCTGGGATTACAGACATGAGCTACCGTGCCCAGCCAAGACTATAACGTAAAGCAATCCCCTTTCCCCATGCCATCAACTAAGAGAGCTGGAGAAATAGGGTAAACAGGAACTAGAGATGGGGAGCTGAGGCACAACCTCAGGTCTGAGGACCAGAACAGTCTTTAAACAGAAGAGTTGAATCTGGGTTCTCGAGATCCTAGACCTGAATCTCAGAGGACAAGACTGGAGGGGAATGGCAAACATTTGAGAAGACAAAGGTTGTGGCCAGATCACATTGTCCTGTCGTGAGTAATCATGGCTTAATTTAAAATTCTGTCTCAGTCTTGACAAGAATGGCTTGGAAACTAGAGTTAGACTGGTTTTGCTCATCTCTTTTAGCAAGGTAAGAAATTTGAACAAGGTAAAATGTGCAGGCGTTGACTGACTCCATCCTTTTTGCAATGAAGAAAGAGTACATTCCTAATGAAAACAGGGGATTGGAGATTTCTATCTAAATTATCAATGCACAAAATATTCAACCTAAAAATTCTGCTTCTATAGAATTCATTGAAGCATTGCTTATAAACCACCAAGACTGGAAACTAATGTCCACCATTAGGGAAAAGGTTAATGAAGCATCACCTTGCACATGGAATAATATGCACCTGTAACAAAGCTTAAAACTGTCTCTACATATTGATATGGACATTCACTAGACACTAAAATATTATTTAAGGTATATATTTATTTTACACAGGTGTCTGTACATATGCTGCATATTTTCAAAAAATAAGATATGTATTGAGTGTTGCTGTTTTTCTAGGAAAAGGTTATACACACACATACACACACACACATTTTTTGGCAACTTCTGTATATATATGTGTGTCTATATATTTAAATATATGTGTTTGTATGTGTGTGTTTATACTGGGATGCCAAAAAATGCATACACATTTTAACAGATGTTATCTATGTATTACTCTTTGAAGTTGAATTGAATTTTAGTAGCAATGTGTAGAATGGCATTTGCTCAAAAGACAATGCTAATCAAATGAATGCTAGCATCACCAAGTGACAGGCAGGACAGCCAAAGAAAATGGCAGAAGCATGATTGTCATTCCAGAAGTACAAGACCATTTTGAAGTGGAATTTGAAATTTGAGGACAATGGGTAGGACGTAGTGGTGCAGTTGAGTTTTGCCACGTTCTCCTGGCTTAACATCCCTTGATTTCTATCTATGATGACCTGAGAGGTTGTGGTGTACTGTAGAAAACCTGCTACGCTGGTGGTACTTTGGGAAGAAGTTGAAACAGCATGCACTGTGATACAAGTGGACACTTTGATCAGTGTTGCTCAAGCAGTAGTTTGCTGCCATCAGAAGTGTCCGGATGCTGATGGTAACCATTTTGAGCACCTCTTGTAATTGCAGAAGTCAAAGGTGACTTTTATTTATCTTTTGTTATCAGTATATATTGAGTATTATAATTTTCATACAGTTTTTTCCTTTCTTAAAATGTGTATACCTATTTTGGCACCCTCTCTGCATATGGGGGAAGCCCCCCCAAAAAACGAAATTTTTAAATTAAGATGTGTATATTTCTTCTTACATGTTTGAACTTCAGTCACCTTCAAAGTACTTTCCATTTGATGCAATACACCTGTTGAGACGCTTTTTCCACTACTCAAGAGTTTTGAACCCATCCATTTTGATGCCTTTTAGTGCTTCTGCCATTTTTTGTTTCACCTCTTCCACATCAGCAAAAGGTTTTCCTTTGAGGACTTTTTTCATCCAGAGGAACAAAAAACAGTTGCTTGGGAGCAAGATCGGGTAGATATGGAGAGTGTATCTCAGGGGTCATGCCATTTTTGGTCAAAAACTGCTGAACACTCAGAGTGGTGCAGACAGGTGCATTCGTAAATTACAATGGGCAAATGTGTTGAAAGAATCTACAAAATTAAAAATTAACTGAAACCAAATGCACTGGTGCCAATGGGTTCCTGAACACTTACCTCGCAGGGAAAGCTTGGACTACAAGGGACATACCCTCCAAAAAATAATTCTGTGTTTTTGGGGGGAGTCCGCCCTCATATATATTTTGATATATAGAGAGATATATTGATGCAATACAGATAGAAACAGAGACAGATACGGATATAGATGTAAAAATAATTTGTGTACTGAGGAATATCTCTGGAGGGATGCTTGCTTCCAGGTAGGTGAATTAGGTTGCTAAGTCACAGAAGGGCTCCAGAGTTAGATGAGACTTCTTCGGGAAGGAAGTTTTGGTGAAATTTTGTGCTGTTTCTGTAGTAGCTAATTAAAAACCATTAATTTAATTTAAAAACTCAAAAGTTATCTGGTTAAATGAAGAATATACATTTATTCTGACTACAGTATAAAGAATCAAGCATGGCTTCCTTAAAAAGATCACATCTGAGCTGTATTTCTTTTTTTTTTTTTTTTTTTGAGTTGGAGTCTCACTCAGTCGCCCAGACTGGAGTGCAGTGGCCGCTCCCGGCCACCGCAGCCTCAACCTGCTGGGCTCCGGCGATCCTTCCACCTCAGCTTTCCAAGGAGCTGGAACTACAGGCGCGCGCTACCACGCCCGGCTAATTTTTTGATTTATTGTAGAGATGAGGTCTCACCAAGTTGCCCAGGCGGGTCTCGAACCCACGGGCTCAGGCAATTCACTCACCTCAGCCTCCCAGAGGCACGGGATTACAGGCTGAGCCACCGAGCCCGGCTGAGCTGTATTTCTTACAAAGATCATTTTAATAATGTTATTGAGAAAATGGTATGCTTTTCTGCAATCAAGCAAGAAAAAACTTTTCTCAGAAAATAAGGACTTTTTTTTTTAGTTGAGGTAAACACCATGAGCCAGAGTTTTAAATTAAGGCTCTAATCTGACACTTGAGTATTAAGAGCTAATTAGAGTTTTAATTATCTAGTAAGTTTGAAGAAATTGATTAGTATTATTCTCTTCAAAATGCAGTACATAATACTGCATTATACATTATTTGTTACAAATGGAAAAACATTGTAGAACAGCAGGCCTTCACTGATTGTAAACATGACAAAACTCTAGTTACAGCAGATAAAAGTGTTCGTTCGGAGAACTTAGGTATGAAAAAGATGATTGTTCTCTCTTATTTCCTTAATTACATATTAGTTTTGGTGATTTATCCGACCTAATTTTAAACAATTCAGGAAGCTAGATTTTTACCTATTTAACCTCAGATAATTTTTTTTCTTAGATTTTCTCATAGACATTAACTCAATTTTATTTCATCCGATTATACCTTTTTGATGTAGGTAAATTTCTGAACTTGTTTATTCTTCAATGTTTATGACATTATTTTTTTCCTTTCTATTTTTTCATACACTTTATTTTTGTAAATTTTTTTCTCATACCTGATTGCTTTATATGAATTCTGTCCAATTATCATTGTGTTTACAATACAAAATAAGGAAATCTCTCAGTGCAATGTAATAGAATCCAGTAGCGAGTTAAAGTTAAACTCTCATACTTGGAGGCAGTGCCCATCATGAGCACAGTAGAAAAAGTTTCAATGTCTCACTATTCAGTTTTTATTTCTGTTGTTTTAATTTGCCTTTCCAGTACTTCCAGCTTGTCAAAATTAAGCATCTGAGAAAACATTGGCACATCAAGTAAAAGCTGGTTAAGTCGTGTTTGCATGTATTTTCCTTCTCATTTTAGGCTTAGACCTTGTATGATGAGCTACAAAGATATTTCACATCTCCATCTAGGCTTCTACATCAAGTACACCTCTGAATGAATGATGAAGTTCTTGGTGTGCAGATCAACCTGATCACCACTAAGGTTAAATAACACATAGTATATAATAGGTTATCATGTGAACAAGTGAATTATGCTTTCTTTATATATTTTTTAAAAAACTTTGTTGAAATGCCAAATGTAATAGCTAATAAATCATTAATTTATGTACACTTTTTGAGTCGGGGATCTCACTCTGTCACCCATAATGGAGTGCAGTGGCAATTTTCATGCATCTTTAAAAAGATCATTAGAAAACTTGTTCTCTACCTTGGCTGCCCATTCACATAATGGGAGAACTGTACTGCAATTGGATATTAGTAAGGAAAATTGAGTTTCTGCACTAATTATAGCAACATATATGGGCTATAAATATGAAATAAATACTTTTTTATACAAACACTTTTTAATTCTTTAAAAATAAATGTATTTGTTCAAGACTACTAATTGCATGCAGTCCAATTACACAACACGGATAAGTTGAAAACATTTAAAAATAGATTTTAATTTCCAAATGTAATTTTGAGAGACTCTCCTAATACAATAAGGAAATTCAGAAATGTTTCATTCATGGATTCTGGGTTGCACTAAGGATGCAATAAGGTTGTTCTGAAATGCCTGTGATAAAGGCAGAAGCAATTCTAGCCTAGAATAAAAGCCAGTTATTGAGCTCCACCCCCAATATATTGTGTGAAAGAAATATTGCTCTTAGAATAGCAGGATTTATTTTGCTGTTGTTGTTTTTACATTCACATGATGAGAGAGGGCATGGGATTCTTCATTTGGATCTACTATGAATATTAGACCCATGTTTGAGTAAAGAGGTTTCTTTCTGTGAAAAAGACAACTGGAGATTATTCCTGTTGGAAATTCACAGCATCTGTAAAAGTATTTATGTAGCAATATTCAACAAATATGCTAAACTGAGGAGACTAAAATTTCAACAAACAAGTAATTATGAATGATGATGTAATATAACTTTAATTACTGAATTTGTTAAAGCTTTTCCCAAGAAAGAAATTTCAGGCTGACATAGGAATTTATTGCTAAGAAAATATACCAAATACTATGATTCTCAAAAAAAAAACCAAACATTAAAAATATAAACCCTGAATCTCTGCACATGAATTTTTAAATAACTTGTCAGTTTTGAAGTTTTCTTAAATTTCCTTAACAGTTTTTTAACTCTTTCCTCAAGAATCTACATAAACATTGATTAAAAATCTGAGTACTTCAACAAGAGATCTTCCTTCTATCATCAAACTGAATTCCAATTATAAGCAAGGCTAAAACAAATCATGTGACTAAGCTTTCTTAGATATTGCTACACTAGCATTATATTTATCAGTATGATGGTATCTCAAGTAATGCTGATTCTCATATATGTCACATTTATTGGAAGAATTCCCAAAGCCATGAAGCAAGCAGGTCAACCCAGTGTCACTCAAATTCTACCTGATTTGTGTGTTCTTCATGTTACTATGAAAGGGAAAATACATGAGGGATATAGAAAGGAAGATTTTTATACAAGCAGATGAAATAAAGACTCAAAATTATTATTGAAACAATTCAAGTCAACATATGCCTGTGGAGAGAAAAACGTTTGGCCTTGTAAGTTTCCTGTTTTGTTTTGTTTTAGTGTAAGGCTTGGAAAAACAGCTGGCAACAAAGGAGGAGTTAGAGATATCAGCTTTATTGTCTAAACTATCTTATTCAACTAATATATTTTCAAAATTTTCGCTTTATTTATCATAAATATAATCACTGAAGTAGACAGTCTTATTCAATTTCCTGATTTTAAAGTTTTCTCTCTCCAGTGGGTTAATAATTTAAGATGTATCTTTCACATATCCTTTTGGTATTTATTCTTTCTTTTCTGGAACATCTAAA
>CAUYQG010203693.1:0-24224 GCA_963574415.1 Tarsius wallacei | reverse complement strand
AATTCAAACAAGAGGAAACTACCAAAGGGGCCTGAAAGACCAGAAAGTTTTCAAGAAGAAACTCCTTGTCCATGAGAAAAGAAACATCTGCCAGGTGCTTTGGGAAGGGTCCCCATGTGTACATTCTTCCACGCAAAGACTGCTCCAAAGCCCTGGGCCAGCAACTGTTGTTCTGGCCCCCAGAGACTTTGTTATGGAGATAACCTGTTTCCCTGGATAATTTAAATAAGGAAGTTAAATTTATAAAGAGTTAAATTTGTTAGAAAGGTTATAATATGTATTAGTTAATTTGGGATATAAGTTTTGTTTTAAGTAGAGTTGTTTAATAATTTTATAATCGTAAGATTTTATATTAACGGGTTGCGGAGACTGCTTTTTACAGGGTAACATCATTGTGTTGGGATAATGTTGTTTTGGGTGAAAATAGTCTCCGCCCTTAGAGAAAACATTAGCCAAGCACGGAGAAGAATACTTAAACTTAAGCATCATTTTAACATCACAAAAAATCCATGCAATTTGTTGTAAGTGATTTGTTTTGTAATGATGATTTTAACTTGCTCTGTGACAACAACTTGCAGAGATTATTTCCCTTGTAGAGAGAAATAAAAGCTCGCAACTACCCTCAATAAAATGGCATCAGCACCCTTTTAACAGGTGTCCAAGTCTCTCTCTCTCCCCCCTTTTTTCTTCCCCTCAAATGCCTATGCTGTCTCCACTTTTGGGATACCCTGGACTCTGCGGGAGCAGGACTCCGCATTCAACTAAGACAGCAAATAAATGAGAAGGGACTTCGATGAGGATTTCTAGAAAGCTAAAACTGTGATCAAAAATATCGGCCAACACAAAACACACTTGAGAAATTGATGATGCAAAACATTGGGTCTGGTAGATGTTTGAACCGGAAGTCAGTATCATTTTGTACGATTACAATTTTGTGATGGGAGAGTCACCACAAGCAAAAACCAAAACCATATTTGTATCTTTCTTTTTATACATCCTCACATGCTGTAGTATACCAGAAACATAACTTGCAATCAAGTCCAGGGTTAGAGTAACTTTGGGCAAATTGCTTAGCCTTTCCTATGCTCAGCTTCATCTTATGTGAAATAGAGACAATTATAATATTTACTTCATAAGTTTGTTGTGTGAAAGAACCGATAGTCATAACTATTACTGAGTAATTATAACTTGTCAGGTCCAGTCCCTGGTATCAAATACACATAAGCCATTTTTTATTTGCTTTTATGAACCTTTTACCTATTTTGAAGAGTTTAACCCCAAATTGTTTAAATCGTGTTAAATAAACAAATAAATGGACATTTAGGTTTGGTTGAAGGTAAAACACAGAAGATGAGAAGTAAATTCTATTCTATTAAATATGCTATACTTCTCAATGAAGAGAAGATTCAAACTTGTTTGTTTAGTTTTCTTTTTTAAGTGCCTTTCAGACTTTGTTGCTTCAAGTCATGGAGAAAATTCCTCTTAAAACTGAACCTGGTTGGGGGAGACAGCATTGGCAGTAGTGGGATTCTGTTGGGGGTGGGGGGGGACACCTTATCAACAAGGGTACCCGCATAATGAACATTTGTGTACTTAACACTGAATTGTACCCCACATCTTTAAAATAAAATAAAATAAATTGGACCTAGAATTCCTGAATTCCTAAATGCCTCTGAGTTGTCAGAGTCCTGTTAGGCCTATAAAGATGCAACATGATCATCTTATATAAGAGACAACAAAAATGTAATTGATGGAAGATTTAAAACTATTAGTTTGTAGCAAGGCATAAGTTAACAAGAAAAGCATGAGTGGTTTCCCCATTACTAAGCCAGATCACAAATAACTCCAGGCAAATTTAGCCTCATGATAAAAGTAGTTGTTAAGCTGAGAAAGCCAAAAGCAGAAAACACAAACAAACATCATCATCCTCTTAACATAAAAACAAATTTTAAGCCAAGCTCAGTGGCTCAGCCTGTAATCCTGCACTTTGGGAGGCTGAGGTGAGTGGATTGCCTGAGCCCCAGGGTTCCAGACCCGCCCGGGCAACCTGGCGAGACCTCATCTCTACCATAAATCAAAAACTAGCTGGCCGTGATAGCGCGTGCCTGTAGTTCCAGCTACTTGGAAGGCTGAGGTGGAAGGATGGCCGGAGCCCAGCAAGTCAAGGCTGAGGTGGCTGGGAGCGTGCCACTGCACTCCAGTCTGGACAACTGAGTGAGACTCCAACTCAAAAAAAAACACAAACAAACAAATTTTAAATCTTTATTTGTTTTACTGCTTTAAGAATTTGGGGACAAGCGTAAGTATAAGATAAAATTGCCACTCAGACCAGACTCCAAAGGAGCAAACAAAATAAACAAGAGGGTGGTCGCCATTCTGAGGACCAAAGAATCTTGATGACTCAGATGTCTTTGCCTCAATCTGAGAAGCTTATACATTCCTCTTGATAAGATAAAGCTAATCACAGAGGAAGCTAGACCCAAAGATCCCCAAGAGGAGGAGGATAGGGAACTCAGAGAGCTGAAAGTTCCCGATCTTTGGATTTCCAGGGTAAGATTCCCTCATCAGCCAGTCCATAAGCATTCCTTGAGTGACCTCTGCATGCCAGATTCAGCATATTGTTTCTGTGGCTTCAATCCCAGTAGTAATAGTTTTCAAAGTGGCAAGCAATCTGAGTAAGCTCATGCTATTCCCTTGTTGTTGACTATTCAAGAGATGGTGATACCTATTTATTAGTCCATCAATTTGATACACATTGGTCTCCCACTGAAGAGTCCTATTGGGGTGTCTCAAGAAAGGTTCCATAATCCAGGAGAATGTACAAAGTGGTCTAAGAATCAAAGTGGAAAGATATACTTTGATGAATTGACCAGTATGGCTGGAGGTGGTGATTTTCTGTCTCTTATTCCCCACATGCCCTGCTAAAAGATCACATATTCAAGCTTCTCTGACTGCTAGATAGGACAATATAGCTAAGTGTTGACTCCTGAAATGGAAGCAGATGTGAAGCTTTTGGCATGCTCCATAACGGGATCTTGATGGTTTTGCACTTCTTTATTCCTACCGCCCGGAATGTGACTTTTCGAGCTATGACGGTTCTCTCGGACCATGAGATGATCTTATGAACGGTTGCCGTGTGCTAAGAATGGTGGAGTAAAACACCAGAGGCACCCTAGGTCCTTATAGTCTTAGATTCAACCTTGCAGACATGGGCTACCTAACTCTGAACTTATTTTACGTGAGAGAATATGCCCTAAAATTTTGAAGCCCCGATGACCTCCTCTTTCTGGTCTTTTTGTATAACATGCCTAGAACAAAGCCCCCCAAGCTCAGTTCGAAAATAACATCTTCATTCCAGGAATCTAAGGTAGCTAATGACGCCATACAAGAAAAGATTAGAGCGGGGATTTTCGACGAATTCTTCCTCACCCTTTGAGACTCAGCTCAGGGGTCACTCCCTGAAACCGTTTTTACGTTTACTTTTAGCCCTAGGCTGTTCGGTGCCTTCCTCTGTGTTCCTATTTTACACTGCTCGTGCCTGTATCTTAATGTTATGTTTTTTGATATATCCACCTTCCCCATTCCTGAGGGGTAGATACGATGTTCTACTGTGTTCTAATTCAGCTTTGTCTTCACAGCCTTTATGATAGGAATAGGAACACAGTAGACAGTAGGCTTTCCATAACGTTTTATAGAACTCAGTGATGTTTATCTGTCGTTACTTTTGGTGATATCTGGGAACTTTTTGGTTAATTTTAGAAACAAAAATAAAATGGCCCTGAAATAAAAAACAAGTAAAAATGGATGGCTTGTTGTGAAGGGTGAATGACAAAATAAAGACCCTCATATCAAAGAGCTGCTTCCTCTGCAGGTGAGGGCCATGTTTTGCCCACAGTTCACCCTGGCATGATGTAGGGCTCTGTAGATCAGACAAGTAATTAAATTCTGCTTCCTGGAAGTTCAAAATTGATCACCAAAATAGCTGCTTCTCTTCATGGCATGCAGCAAAAATGTTTGTTTACAGACAGCAGACAGGCTGCTAATTACCTCCTGACACACTGCGACGACACGCTTTTATTTCCCACACAGGTTCTGACAGCCGTGAAGTGTGTACCCTTCACCGGGGTACAGTTTCCCTAGGTTGGCAGTTTCCTTGGGCTAAGGCCGCCAGCACTGCTCTCCTTTGAGTGACAGGGATCAGGTCATTCCTCACTCTAGGAAGCCTGACCCTTGCACAACCTAATGCATTTTTGCAGTAATCTCTTCAACGAATGGACACGATGTTCGTTGGGTTGCAGGTTCCAAGTAATTGCTGTGTGATTGTATATCACAGTTCTTGGCAGCTCATTATGAGATCTGAGTGCATCTAACATTAGGCAGCTCAGTTTTAATTTAATTGAATTTTACTTTAATTGTGAACTCCTGATCCACAAACTATTTTTCTCAATTTAGGATTACAGTTCATCACTCAGCTGCTTTATAACCTCACCAGTTTTAACCTTCTGCCTCCCATTTCGCAGTAGTTGATGTCAGAAGACATAATTGAGGTGGGAAAGTGGCCTTTAGAAATCCCAACCTATTTCTTAACTAACAGATGTAGAGGGAACTTATGGATATTGTTTGCCTACTATGAACCAGACTTTGGGCTGGCATAATAAGTCTCTTATCTCAGCTATCTCCATTGCATAATATGGTAGATGCATACCTAAGTCCTTTAGAAATAATTTCCACTTCCACTCATCTTTCACTGAGTGTCATATAAAATATACTTTTGTCTAATGCTCGGAGAATTTTAGAGTTGAGATGTGCTCGTAGGCCTTACTTATGGATTCTTTTCTTCAATCTAAGTTTGTTCATTCACTTAACAGATATTTTTGGAGTATCTGCCATGGAATAGGGCATGTTTTCAGCCCTGAGTCTACAGCAGAGAATAGGGTAGGGCCTTCCTGCAGGGATTTCATAGTCTAGGGCAGAAGTCATCTGGTCACAACCAGACTGATCCTATTATGTCAGCAGGAGATCAATGCTATGAAGAAAATGAAACGTATTAGAAAGATGGAATAATGCATGAAGAGAACAGGTTCTTAAACATTGTTGTGTATCAGAAATGTCAGCCAGGGTTCTAGAAAGTGCAGACAGAACACTCAAAAGATTTACTGAAAATCACAAAGAAACCCTTATGTATGTATGAGTTGGATTATTGCTGCAGCCTCTTGGATTTGTTATGCCCACTGCACAGAAAAGCCAATACACCAACATAGCAGTTGTTGCAGCAAAGAAATAATTTAATAATCACAGCTCAGCTGATTAGAAGATAGAAGCTCAAATCTACCTCCCCAAGAACCCAGAGGCTAGGATTTTTAAGGATTATTTAGTGGGCAGGGGCTAGGGAATTGACACTGCCGATTGGTTGAAGATGAAACCATAGGAGTGTTGAAACTGTCCTCATCCACTGAGTTTCTGCGTGGAAGTCACAGGACAAGTCAAGTCAATTCCTTGGAAAGGGTCACAGGTCAGGGTGGGGTCTGTTGGTCCACAAGTATGCAAAGTCTGAAAAATATTTCAAAGACCAGTCTTGGGCTTCACAATAATGATGTTATCTATCCTTCTAGGGTCAATGCCTGGGGCCTGAGAGTGAGGCTGATCAAAAATAGATTAACAAGAGAAGAAAATAGTTTTAATTATGTATGTGGTATGCACAGGAGTTCACACAAACACACACACACACACACACACACCACAAATGTGACTCCAGGAGGTGTCCAGATAACTGAGGCTTATGTACCATCTTAGTCCAAAGCAAGAAAAAGGAATTACTGGGAGCGGGAGAGGCCAGTTCTGGGCAAATTGGCGAGATCTTATCTCTACAATAAGCCAAAAAAATTAGCCAGATGTGGTAGCATGCGCCTGTAGTTCCGGCTACTTGGAAGGCTGAGGCAGAAAGATCGCTGGAGTCCAGCAGGTCGAGGCTGTGGTGGCCGGGAGCCTCTTGGAAATATGAACTGTCTCCAGGAGTAGCTCTCTTCTTGCTATGGAGATGTCTTTACAAATGGAAATTTCCTTTTTAAATGTGCATTTCCTTCACAAGAAGGGGAAATTGAGACTTTACTTTTAGCAGTTAAGGAGAGGTAAGGAGATTTTCCCGTGTCTGCTGGTTCTCAGTTGCCTTTAGCTCAAAATAATTCATATACCAGAGAGGCATACTTTGGGATGACACATTCTGGTTCACTGTGTGAGTGACAGAGTGTGCCTGTGTTTCTGAATACATCTGTGTGTGTATATGTTTGTGACATAGAGGGCCTTCTGATACAGGGGGACCAGAGCAAGGTCTCATTCGCCTGAGTTTGCATTTGGTACAGAAGCAATAATTGCTGAAGTAAGCTAGCACCTCCAAAACAGCGTGGGCAGGAAGAGGGAAGGGGTGCCCATCCTCTCTCCACCCACCCTGCCATCTCCTGCCACCAGTGGAAAGCAGAGGGAAGGGCAGCTTAGGGAGACAGGCTGAGAAGCTGGAATGGATTGGAAGTGACAAATGGAGCCATGTTTGCACCGTGCTCATGGTCACCCTCAGGGAGGGCCCTCTGACCTTCACATCATGCAGGTTTGTATTCCCTCAGTTTAGCTGCATGGGAGCATGAGTTGTTATTCACAGGGAGGTAAAGCAAATTTTCCCAGGCCTGAGATCTATCACCTGAGAAGTCATCCAGCTCTGAAGAAACTGCTTTACTTTTATTAGAACAGGTAGAGCAGGGCCCATACTGAGAGAACTGTCGGGTGAAGAGTCCATGAAGAAGGACCCCCAGGAACAGAAGTTCATTACGTTTGCAACACCCAGGGTGGCCCTGAGAGGGCTCGTGGACTTCCTGGAAAAAAACTGCCCAAGAGTTCTGCAAAAAAAAACCCAAACAGTTACCCCAGCACATAACACCACACACGCAAAGAGGTGTGAGGCAATTGGATTGTCCTCACAGAATGCGCCTTGATGGAAATTGAAGTCTTTTATTTTTGCATGATTTTGTCCATTATACGTGTTTTGCCGAGTCAGTCCAAATTGGTCTTTCCCTCACCCTGATTCCTATTTCATTTAAACATAATATTTGACCTGCAACTCTGGGCTCTCCCGACTGCTCGGGAAAACAGGTGTGCCTCTGCAGTCCAAGCCTTGTGCTGGCTGTGTATTCCACAAACCGCAGCGCCATCAGGAAGATTACTTGCATGCATCTGTGAAAGACAAGAGCCGGCAGCAGGGCGGCTCCCTTGCAGGGCTTTCCAAGTCTCTCACTTTGCATTGGAGAGAGTGATCCCAACACTGCGTATTCATTCCATGTCCCATCAAAGTCAGCTAGGAAGAAGCATTTGTCACAGTGCCACCGGTCCCAGAGTGAAGCCTGGACCTCATGAGTAGGCCACTGTGGGGTTCCAGGCTGCAAGGTCCCAGCACTCCACCTGCCTCTGCTTTTTGAGGACCAGAGGTCTTGATTCTGCGTTCTCCAGCTGCAGCTGAGACCTTACCTAAACATCTCGGGTATTACAACTCATTGAGAACCTATCCTTGCAGCTCAGCCAGGCAGATATCTGCCTTTTGTCAGCAAGTTGCCATAGTGTAAAAAGCACATGGCTGCCAGACAGCGGTAACCCAATTCTCATGGACTTCTGAGAGATCTTAAGCAATTTACTTCCTCTCGCTGTGCTAATTTTTATGGGTATGATATGAAGGCGTAGGACCACCAAGATCAGGCTGTCCGGTGTGGGAGCCACTAGTCACATGTGGCTACTTAAACTAGTTAAAATTAAGCAAAAGTGAAAATCTCGTTCTTTCAACTAGCCATTTTTCAAGTGCTCAGTAGCTGTGTACAGCTGGAGGCTCCCATGTGGGATCATGCAGCCACCTCACTTGCAGGGCTTTCCAAGGCTCTCACTTTGTATTGGAGAGAGTGCCCATTTCCATCATCACTGGAAGTTCTGTGGGACAGTGCTGACCTGGAGGTTCCTGTAGCCCTTCCAGGGATGGAGTTCCCACTGGGAGTGGGTGAGCCCCTGCCTGCATCCTCCATGGCTGCTGTGGGCATCACGGGCATGGGTGTACCCTTTGGTGTTCATGGCACAGAGGAAGCATCGGGAGGCATTCGCTTTATGACTGCTCTGAGAGTGCCCAGGGATTATGCAGGGCACTGCTCAGGAATAAAAGCCCTCAGACGATCTGGGAGAGGATGCTTTATTGGGCCAGAGAGTGCTGGCCTGAGATGGAGAAACTGAGGCCCAGAAAGGCTAAGGGTTGGGGGAACCAGGAGAAATTGCTACCCACCAGCCTGATGGAGGAAGAAGTCCTGAGCATATTTGGTAGGGAAAAGAAGAGTGGTGTTACCAGACCCAATCGCTTGCCCTGAGAGATGGGTGTTTGAATGTAATAGGCCTTTTATTACAGTTGTTGCTGATGGTTGAAAAATCGTCCCCATGCTCTAATTAAACCTGCCTGGTGTCCATCAGTACAACAGACTAGGTGCCTGTCAGAAAGGCCCAGTGCTCTATGGATCTAGAAGAAACCCTTGAGCTCCCAAATGGAACCCTTGTTGGTGGCCATCTTTCCCAAAGATCTTGGCCAGCAGTGGAGCCTGTCCAAGGTGAAGATGAGCGTACAGGCTCTGGAACAAAGGGGCCAAGCAGGGCCAGCTGTGGTCTTTCCTTGGTTTTTCATGTCTAGGTCAGAGCTCTGTGACATCCCCACACCAGCTGGAGAGAGACAAGGACTGCTTTACTCAGCCAAACACACCCGCTTGCCTGATCTCTTTGCGTGTGTGCTCAGGTGTTTGAGGGCAATGTCTGGAAAGAATAGCACTGAGAAATCCAGAGAGGGAGGGGTCCCAGGTGGAGGTTCTCCTGACCAAGCTTGGAAGCAGGTCCATCAGTGCATCCTTGCTCTCTCTTGTTCATCCTCAAAACATCCCAGAGGTTGGTGTTAGACCCCTCACCGTATAGACGCGGAAACCAAGTCTCAGGGAAAACTTGGTCGAGGCCACACTGTTTAAAAAGTGGTACAGCCACGACTCAAACCAAGCTGGCCCAGCTTCCCAGCTCCTGCTGTTTCTACTCTTCTGCACAGAAATCTGACACCTAACCCCATCTTGGATGCACCATTCACTTAATTCTTTTAATCAGCCTACCTGAGATGGGTGCAGTACACAGCAGCGCACGAAACCACTAGGGCTTATCTCGTCGCACTGACATAAAGCAACTTTGTCTAGTTCATTATTTCTGCAGTGAATTCCACAAAGGCCTAGGTTCCAAGACAGCCTGCAATAGGGAGATCTCTTCTAACTGAGGATGGTCAGGACAGGCTTCCCTGAGGAAACTGAGTTAGGTAGCTTCCTGGTGCTCCTGTTTTCTAGTCTGTGGAATGGGAATAATGGTAATTCCTGCTGTGCCACCTCCAAGGGTGCTCTCAGGAGTCTCTCGTGGAGGGTGATAGTAAGGGGCTTTGCAGACATTCTTGGGCCACTGGAGGTAGAATTGCAGTGATCGAGGAAAGAATACTGGGTCAGAACCTCACATTGCTCTTGCTCAAAGCCTTTTGAAATGTGTTCTCCCACCATTCCCCTTCAGCAAGACCCGAACACACTGGTTTCAGGGACTGGGCTTTCCCTGCATTCCTCATTATCGAAGTCCAATAAAATACAGAGACAAATCTCTAAATTTAAAACATTTTATTTGGGCGGCAAGACTTGCAGTTTGGGCAATTTTATTTTTTTGAGTTGGAGTCTCACTGTGTCGCCCAGACTGGAGTGCAGTGGCCGCTCCCGGCCACCGCAGCCTCGACCTGCTGGGCTCCGGCGATCCTTCCGCCTCAGCCCTCCGAGTAGCTGGAACGACAGGCGCGCGCTACCACGCCCGGCTAGTTTTTTGATTTATTGTAGAGATGAGGTCTCGCCAAGTTGCCCAGGCGGGTCTCGAACCCGCAGCCTCAGGAAATCCACTCACCTCGGCCTCCCAAAGCGTGGGATTGCAGGCTGAGCCACCGAGCCCGGCCAGAAGCTGGATTTTAAAAAGCAAAATGTGATGCATTGTTCATCAAGAAAGTACGTTGGCACCGGCAAGTTTTTGGGGGCTGGCAAACTCTGATTGGCGAGTAACGGCAGTGAGTAGAACTAATCTTAGAGACACAGCAGGTTGTTTCAGTGTCTGTTAGACAGGTTACAACAGGCAATTTCATCCTTGGAGCAGTGTTATATGTCCTGCGTGCTCCACCCACCCCCCGCCGGCCTCTTGACTCTGTTTTAGTTGGCTATGACAAGAATGATTCAGTTTGTACGATCAGCCTTCACATCAGCGAGAAAGAGGCTTGAACCACAGACCTGGGAGAGACAAGCCTGGTTTTGACTCCACCTCCCTCTACTGAATTCTTTCAACGCCTTGACCTTCAGGCCCAGCTTCTTTGTTGTAACTTTTGTTCTCTTTCCTCTTCTTTTAAGCCCTAATCTTAAGATGTCCTTTCTCATATCCCATGAGGCCTTTGGGAAGGCCCTACCCCATACTTATCTCCTCAGTACCTGGAAGAAATAGGAGTCCAGGAGCCCAGGTGGCCAATTCTTTCCCATCAGTGTCCCTGCCCTCAGCTATTTGGTCACCCAGTGAATCCCTCAGGCTGGGAGTTCAGTTTACATACCCGGACCCCAAGCCACAAATAAAGGAGACTCCTGCCAGCCCAGGGCTTCCAGAGATGCCCCTGCAGAATCTCAAGAGGCACCTTCTCTCCTAGGCTCCCAAGCAAGAGACACTTTCACACAGAGGCAGAGCGCTGTGTGAAAGGAGCTTTAATTTCCAGAATCCTGATTTCACATGTGTTCCTCTCTCTGAATGAGAACTGAAATTCCACCAGCTTATGCTTTAAGAATGTATGTATGTCTACATACTTGCCACTCCTCTCTTCAAGAGGTGGTACCTAATTTCTCCACCTTTTTGGGTAGTTTGGACTCAGTGACTCACCTCTAATGAATCGGATGAGGTAAGTGAAACTAGGCCGTTAAAGGCATTAAGGACTCTTCTTTGGTATCTCTTTTAAGTCACTCATTCTGGGGAAAGCTGGCCACCATGATATGAGGATGCTCGAACAGCCTTATGGAGAGTTCCATGTGGAGAGAAACTGAGGCCTCAAGCCAAGAACCGCATGAGTATGCCATCTTGGAAGTAGATCCTCCAGTTCCAGTCAAACCATGAGGTAGGTGGCTACCACTCAACTGAAACTTTGACAGGCAGCCATAGGAGATGCCCCAAGATAAAATCATCCAGCTGGCAAAGGTAAAGTGACTGTGAGGTCATTGTTCAGACATAGACTCTTTTTCCCCTCTAACTGGCTTCTTTCTGCCCCCTCCCTTAAGGACCAGCCTCTGACCAAGGGTGGTCTCTGCAGAATGTGCACATGCCCAGTAGTGAGTCACAGGATACAAGAGGTTTAGCAGAGCTGAGCATAATATGGGTGACACCCTTACTGACTATAATTGTAAACATTGTACAACAATTAGAATAATTAACTTGCTTGTTTATACCCTGCCGTACTGTCACAGGGTGTAGATTCTTACGGATTATTTCATCTCCACCACCATGAGTGCCTCCAATAAGTTCTGATAAACCAGTATCTTTCCTCGCTGGACCTCCATGTGACTTCTTTGAGATAGGCAAAGAACCTTACATGCAAGCCCTCTCAGATAGGAGGTTATCATGTTACATTGACCCACACAAGCAATGTGAGATATTCAATGTTTATTGTTACTTTGAGCTGCTAAGTTTGGGGTCAGTAATTACTACAGTGCTATTTTTTTAAAGGCTGATCAAAATTAGCCCAGAACATTCCTTTGAATGGGTGCTGCATTGAAGTCCAACACCCTATCTCTTTCTACAGTGATTCAGCATACCGTGTGCTCTCTAGAGGTGTGATGGATGAATGGATTGATATCCAACCACTGGTTGAAGTAATTGACTTGCATTTCATGCCGCCACACCGAACAATCATGCTTTACTTTTAGGGGCTAGAACCCTATTCCTTATACTGAGATGCCCGCACTCCACGAGAGGCCTGCAGGCTCTTGGGTCTTCTTGCTGTCCACACACATGCTGGGGCACGCACTTGGAAAGACCAGTTGCAAGAGGAATTACACTATCTTTTCTCTTTAAAAAAAATTTTTTGAGCCGGGCTCGGTGGCTCAGCCTGTCATCCCGTGCCTTGGGAGGCTGAGGTGAGTGGACTGCCTGAGCCGGCGGGTTCGAGACCCGCCTGGGCAACTTGGCGAGACCTCATCTCTACAATAAATCAAAAAATGAGCCGGGCGTGGTAGCGCGCACCTGTAATTCCGGCTACTCGGAAGACTGAGGCGGAAGGATCGCCGGAGCCCAGCAGGTCGAGGTTGCGGTGGCCGGGAGCGGCCACTGCCCTCCAGTCTGGGCGACGGAGTGAGACTCCAACTCAACAAAAAAAAAAAATTTTTTTTGGACTGAATCCATACTTGTTGAATTTGCATAAATTAAATGTTGGCTAGAGATTACTGTGCTCAGCATTTATTTTTAAATGTATTTACATTCTCTAAATGCTGTAATTTTTTAAAGGTACAAACTCCTTTATAAACATCAAATATTAACACATTGGCGTTTGCCAAAACATTAATTTTTTAAATAATTATTTGACTCTAATAAGTAAATATCATAATTTAAGGCAACATGAATGCAGGCTAAGGAAATATTTCTAGGGCTGCAGTAGCAATGTATGACAAAATAAATGGCTTCATACAACAGAAATGTGTTGTCTCAATTCTGGCGACCAGAAGTCTGAAATCAAGCTGTCAGCAGGAAACTGCTCCCCCTGAAACTTGTAGGAGAGACTCCGCCCTTGCCTCTTCCTAACTTCTGGCGGTCAGTCAGCAAGGCCTGGAGTTCCTTGGCTTCTAGCTGCATCATTCCATAACTCCTGCCTCTGTGGTCACATGGCATTCTCCCTGTGTGCCTTTGTGTCTTCAGATGGCCTCCCTAGAAGACACCAGTAATGCTGGATTAGGAGTCCAGCCTACTCCAGCATGACCTCGTTTTTAACTAATTATATTTGCAATGACTCTGTTTCCAAAGAAGTTCACATTCTGAGGTACTGGGAGTTAGGACTTTAGCATATTTTTTTAGTGGGGGGAGGGTGAGGAAGAGGACAAAATTCAACCCATGACAAATACTTCCTTACTTATTTTTTATAGTTGGAGGTCATGCAAGGCTTTAATGATCCTGCTTCCTTAAGGTTTAAACAACAGTTCACCAAATGAAAAAATCCCTAGAAGAAAAGTGGCCCTGGGAAATACTTGCGGAACAAATTGAACAAATGAGTGGATGAGCAACAGCGTCCCACACCACCCCAGCTAACTGCTCTCCCAGACAAGTTGGAGGTCTTCTCTGAGTCTCGCTCCTGACAAATAAGATGGGTCTGTTCATTCCCATTTGCAGGATAATGCCACTGAGGAGGCCGGGTGTCCCGAAAGGAGCAAAACTGCCCTTTGCTAGTTGAGAGACCTTCAGGAAATCATTCATTCAGCAGATGTATATAAAGTGCCTACTATGGACTGGCAGTTGGGACTAATAAAAGAAATGGATCAGATGGGAAGACTAACCCAGAGTCTGTCCTCGTGGAGATCATAGTCTAAAAAGAATACATAATTCCCACTCACACCACAAAAATTGCACCTGCCAAGAGCCTTGAAGGAGAGAGACTTGGTGCTCTGGGGCCTCCAGATGGCCACCTGCCTTAGGTTACACAGTCAGAAGGCAGAGTGGCTTTTAATGCGGTGTTTTGGGTTGAATTGCGTTCTCTCCAAAATTCGTATGTTCAGGTTCTAACCTTCAGAATCTGACTGTATTTGAACAGAGAGTCTTCGACAAGGTACTTAAAGTCAAATGAAGCCATTAAAGTGGGCCTAACCCACGGTGACTGATGTCCTTATAAGAAGAGGAGATTAGGACACAGGCACAGAGGAAAGACAATGTGAAGACACGGGAAGAAGACGGCCATCTACAAGCCAAGGAGAGAGACCTCAGAATGAAACCAGCCCTGCCAACACCTTGATCTTGGACTTCTAGCCTCTTGAACACCAGGGAAGCAAATTTCTGATGGTTACACCAACCATTCTGTGGCACCTTGTTATGTCAGCCCTACCAGATTAATATACATGGTGATGCAAGAAGGGAAAACCAACCTGGCCATAGAAACTGCATATGCTAAGGCCCTGGAGCAGAATGGAGAGTGGAGGATGCAGTGACTCTAAGGGCACTGTAATTGGGGCACAAAGAGGAAGTCTATGGCACAGGAGGGAAGGGAGAAGGACTAGGGAGACTCCCATTCTCAGGAACTTCTAAGAAATGTGACAGTGTTACGTTCCAGGAGGAAGGAAGACTGGCTGGCCAGCTCCACATTTCAAGAACATCCCTGTGGCTCCTTTGTATTGAAGAGGGGCTCGGGCAAGGGCTGGGCTGTTGGGAGGCCATGAGTGGGAAGGTCTGAGGGACACAGAGGATCAGAGCTAGAAGCAGGAAGGCAGGTTAGTTTCCACTCGTAAAATGAGGGCCATACTGTGCTTAGCTCTCCAAGGCCAAGTTCGCGGACAAAAGGCCCAATTCGTGATCAGTCACCACTTGTGATTTATTTGATCATTTGATTCATTAGAAGAGGGGGGAATATTCTTTTTTAGTTCCGAAAGTGTGTACTTCAGCCATAAATTAGTCTTAATGGTAACAGTAGCATAATTGAGAAAACTTAAGAAATAGATTCAGATGCCTGGTGTCTTAAGCAGAACCGTTACTGAGATCACCAAATGGGCCTGAGTTCTGAGAAGTACTGGGTTAAATCCAGCATTTTGTCCATGAGGAGGTCGGATGTTCCGTTACGTAAATAAGCATGATTATGGCTTTCACATTTTATCTGACTGAAATTTTAGCACCTAAGAACATTCATCTCCAAATTTGTTGATTGAGTTCACTAGGCCATCTTGGTGAAACAGTTGGCTGATTCAGGTGTTTTTTTTTTAATTAGTAAAATTATTTTACAGATAAAAGATCAGGCCAGAGTTTACCAAACTACATTCCAGAGCACATTGACAACTTACAAATAATAATAGTAACAACATCAACAACAACAATAATTATGGCTGACGTTTATGGAATGCTTCTTGGGGGTTAGACATTGGTCTTAGCAATTTTCATGTATTTTGTAATGCCAATAGGCAGTTTTTCTTTGAAAAGGGGGTTGTAGAATATTTTCAATTTTCTCTTGGGAATTCATAATGTCGATAATCTCTCAGTGATTTTTCAGGGAGAAAATATATTTCACTTTGTTTAACCTGCTGTTGTCTTAAAAAAAAAACACAATTTGGGGAATAATGATGTCAGATTTTAAAACCTGGTGGCATCACTGCAGGTTTTAATTTTGATCATGTTGTATAAGTTTTGTTGCAACAGATGGTACACTTGAGAAACAAAGGGAGATTCAATTACAGATCAATAATTTCAGAAAGGGCCGGGGGAAGCTTTCCTTGTCCAAAAGCAGAAGCTGAGAGAAGGGACTCCCTGCAGGCAGGTTAGCGTGGGGCTGAGGTTGGCACCCACCTCCCTGTCCACCAGGCCAGGGGCCTCAGCAGCACACAGGGAGCACCTAGGAGGCTTCCCTGGGGCTCAGCTGAGCTTGGAGCCTGGGAGGAGTGCCAGACAAAACGCAGGACACCCAGTGAAATTTCCATTTCAGAGAGATGACAAATAATTTTTCACATTAAGACATCCCATATGTCACGTATTAAAAATTCAAGTTTAACAGGGCTGTCTCTGTGTTTTTATTTGATCAATCCGGCAACCTAGTGCCCCGGCCCTGGACCAGAACATGCCCATTCAGCTGCCTCAGACTCAGAGAAAGCAGCCCCGTTGGAGCTGCTTGGTATGCAAGATCCCCCTGTCTTCCCCCCTGAACCGCAGCACGACCCTGACATTGGCCCCAGGGAGCAGGAATAAGGGAAAAATCTGCACAAAAGGGTTTAGGATTTGTCACTTCCATCCTGAGCCCTACTCCCCCTGGTGACCAGCCTCATGATTCCTTTGACAACCCCTTCGATTCCACAGTAGGGCTGCAGGTTTCTGCAAGACCTTCCCCGTGGGGAGCTCAGAACCAATGGCAGTTTCTTCATCCATCAGGCTCGGAGGTCGGCTGAGCTCATCCTGGCGGGGACAGTTGTTCTGACCTCGCCAGGGACTGTGGCTCTGAGTCACCTTCCGGGGACGGATGCACATTGGGCTCCCTTTTCTTCCTCCTTTCATCATCCTTTCCCCACTGCCTGGTTGGCCCCTGAAGCCCTCACTTGCCTGTCCTTCAACTGTCCATGAGACCTGAACAGGTTGACTCAGCATATCCGCCTCTAGTAGGATTCCTCAGAGAAAGGAGGCTGGTGCCATCTGCCTCCCCACTTCCATGAGCGTCCAGGAGCTGGCCACACTCCACGTTGAGCCCCTGGAGAGAAGGAGCTATCTCTCCCCCCTAGAGTCCCAGCGCCTGGCCAGATGCCTGGTAGAGCAGGTCCTCTGGGATTTGTGGCAGGGTGGTGGATGGATCATTGAGGAAGCCGGAGACTCACCTGTGCCTGTCTGTTCACTACCTCTGCCATTCCTCCCCCACCTGTACACCATACGCTTTGATCTTTAAGTCCAGGACTGGTGGTTTCCTTCTGAGTCCCTGGAACTTGTCTTTACAACAAGGAGGCATCACAGTGAGGCAAAGTGCATCGAGCTGCCCACTGCAGCCTTTCTTTACCCGCAGAGGATGCTAATGCCTAGATTTATAGAGGCGAGGCAAATCAGAACAGGCCACCAGGAATTCTGGGCAAGGAACAAGCTTTATTTCCCTGTGTCTTCCAGGAGAGTGGCAGGAGCTATGCTTTGGGCTTTCCTTCTTCCGATTTTATTTTATTTTAATTTTAGATGTGGGGTATAAGTGAGTACTAATACATAGGTAGTCTGCAGGCAGGTGAAGTTTGGGCCCTCACGCCCACGTGCTGTCACGTGCCTCCCACCCTCCTCCCCGCCTTCCCTATCAGTGCCCAGAGAGCACCTATCCCTCCCTTGTGCTAACATGACTAATGTTTAAGGCCTACTTATGCATGAGAACATGCAGTATTCAGATCTTTGTTTCTGTGATAGTTCACTTAGTATGATGGTCTCCAACTCCATCCAAGTTGCTGCAAAATCCATGATTTTGTTCTTCTTTATGGCTGCATGTGCCATGTTTTCTTTATCCAGTCCACTTTCGATGGGCAGTAAGGTTGGTTCCATGTTTCTGCTATTATGAATAGCGCAGCAATAAACCTGCGTGTGCAGGTGTCCTTTTTGTAGAATGATTTATGCTTTTCCAGGTATATTCCTAGGAGAGCATGGCTGGATTGTATGGAATGCCAATTTTTAGTTCTTCAGAAATCGCCATGCTGTCCATAGAAACTGAAGCCACTTGCACTTCCACCAACAGTGTAGAAGAATTTCTTTTTATCTGCACCTGTGCCAGCATCTGTTGTTTCTTGACTTATTAATGATAGCCATCCTTACCAGAGTTAGGTGGTATCTCATTGTAATTTTGATCTGCATTTCTCCCATGATTAATGAGGCTGAGAGTTTTTTTCATGTGTCTGTTGGCTACTTGCATGCCATCTTTTGAGAAGTATCTGTTCATGTCCTTTGCCCACTTTTTAATAGGGTTGTTTTTTTTTTCCTTTGATTTTGTTTGAGTTCCTTATAGATCCTGGATTTTAGACCCTTGTCAGATGCATAATTTGCCATTCTGTGGGTTATCTCTTTACTCTCTTGATGGTTTCTTTTGCTGAGCAAAGCTTTTCAGTTTGATGAGATTCTATTTGTCTATCTTAGCTTTTCTGGCATTCACTTTGGGGGACTTGATCAAGAATTTGTTGCCTACTCCAATGTGCATAAGGGCATTTTCTACACTTTTCCCTAGAATTCTTATAATCCATATTCACCCCACTCCCCACCACACCCCGATCAGGATCCAGAGCACATGCAGTTCTCAGAGCTAGGAGACACTCACCTCTCCTCCTCTGGCGCTGGGGGCGGGGGTGGGGGGCGTGGGGGGGCAGGGCTTCCTGTGTCGGGTCTGCAAATTGGACCAGCTTACCCCTCCCTGAGGAATGCAGAGGAGTCTGCTGTGGCTCCGAAGAAGTCAGTGTCCCTGAGGCAAACTCTCCCTCAGTGATCAGTAGAGTGGTCAGTTGAGCTGTGGACATGGGGGTGGGGGTTGCAGACACAGGGGCCTGGGAACCTACCCACTGAGCTCCCTGGGCTCATGCATCTTCTCAAATCAGTACTCCCCATCACCTGAATAATTCTTTGTTGCACTGTCCTGTGCACTTAAAGATATTGTCCCAAAGAACACTGAGGCCCAAATGGGGGTGAGGCAAGGGGCTGATGGGGTAGAAAGCAAAACCTAAAGGCAAGATGACGACACTTTCTTCAAGAGGCGTCTGATTGATCTTCTTGAGGACATGGACCCGCCTTCTATCCCAGAAGGTAAACTGAAAAAAAGAAAACTTCTGCACCGTGAGCATTCTACCCCTTAGAAAAGTCTCAGAGGACTGAGTTTACCCCACAGAGGACTCTCTGAGATGTGTGCATCCTTTAATCTCAACTTCTTACTACCAGTAATACACACAACTCACGTATGTATATACACAACACACACACACACACATGCTACAGATGTCCCCACAAAGGTCGCTACACCAGTGGATCTCACTCAGGTGATCTTGCCCCCTGGGGGGAGATTTGCAAAGTCTGGAGACATCTTTAGCTTTCACAGCTGCGGGTGAGCGGCATGCTCCTGGCATCTAGTGGGTAGACGTCAGAAATGCTCCTTGTTAGCCTAAAATGCCCAGGACAGTCCCACAACAAAGAATGAGCAAACCTAAGGTGTCAGCAGTACCCAGGATCAAAATCCTGCCCCAGAATTATGAAGCTGCCTACAAACTTTTGCTAAAAAGACCTTGAAATTTTCAGTCAGCTTCCCTGGCTGGACCCCACCAAGAATCTGTAAGTCGGACATCAGTTGTTGGTGTCAGTTTACACAAATACCTGCAGAAAGTTGTCGGGTTTTGACGAAGCAGTCCCTCTTTCTCAATGACTTTGTAAGTAAAGATGATAAAGGAACACACACACACACACACACACACACACGCTTACTCACACTCACACACACTCATACACTGACCCACACCTACTCTCACTTTCACTCTCACATACGCACACACTCACACACACACTCACATCTCACCCACACACACTCACCCACCCACTCACTTTCACTCTCACACACTCAGACTCACACACACGTATTCACACACTCTCACTCATCCACACGCACCGTCTTTTGATAACGCCCAGCCCATGGTTTTCTCCTAGTGGAAATCCTAAGTCACAGCTGCCTTGGGCAATGCCAAGAGGATTGTGGAGACACATTCAGAATCTTTAAACACCACCAGGAGTTAAGGAAATTGGAAGAGCCAAGGAGGCCTTCGTGAGGGTGTGATTCCTTCAGCCTTCGCGAGCAGAACGGGAATGGGAATCGGAAGGCCATTTTCTTCTGTTTGGTGTTCAACGCCTTTTCTTCTGGTTGACACACTCAAACTATGACGCGGAACAACGGGCATGTCATTTGACAGATAGCAAAACTTGTCTTTTCATGGATTTAGGTTTTTTCACTGCAATTACACTCCGTTGTCATGGGGTCTCTCACTGGGGTCTCCTAACTTTTAGTACAAATCGTAGACATGGCAATTTTTGTGCAAATGAAAATATTCTGCCTTCTTATTTAGAGGACTTTTCTCACATACATACATCGAAAAGCCCTAAGATAAGTAAATATGGAGTTATAAGTTTATTCACTGAAGTGACAGACTTTTTTAATTACAAAACTTCATCCTTTAATTTGGAAACATTCAGAGGAGAAATTCGATCCATCGTTTCTGCGGGTTGGTGGTGACAGAATCACAGCCGGGCTAACTCAGGTTGGTGACGGCTGGTTTTCTGTTCAAAGAGATATCACAGAAAGGAGCCGGCAAATGTTCTCATTTTTCTTCTCTCTCCTTGCTCGCAAGCTTTCCAGCTTCTCAAAAAAAAAACAGCAGTCGAGAAATAGTGATTAAGTTGTCATGCTGAAATTAAACAGCAGAAAGATCTTTGGACACTTGCCAGAAACCGCACCTCCACGGAGAGCAACTGGCTCCTTCACTAGACATTTTCCTTGGAGAACAAGCTCTGCAAAGTGGGCATCAGAGGACAATCTCTTTGTCCTGTAGGTGACAGCAAGAAGTGAAGAAACCGCTAGCATCGGGCAAGCCAGAGGGCTGGGGTCCAGACGCAGGGTGTGGGGACTTCACTTCCAAAGACAAACTGGATATGAATCCCCAGAGGTGACAGTCTCCTGTGAGTGACTCATCTAGATCTCAACTTAGGAAAATATAGATCTCAGGGAATCCGCGGGGTTTGCCCACTGTTAACATTTTAACAGGGATAGAACCAGGCACCCCAGTGTCTCAGCAAGCAGGCCAGCATCACGTCGGGGCTGCCCAAGACTTTGCCATTTGGTTTTGTTTTAAAGCACCTCTCGGTCCACGAGTTCTTAGCGCCGAGGTATTTGTACTAATTTCATAACGATAAGAACCTTATCTTGTTCTGTCAAAAGACAGATGTCTCTGTGCCTTACTTTTCAACCTACCCAATGGCTTTATTAAACCAGCATCTCCAGGAACATGAAGATCTTTGCTCTGGAGAGCATGCAATTTTAAACGTCTGCTTTGTGAACCTTTTTCTTACGCTATATTAGCCATGGTATCCTTAAAAATAAATTAAAATGTTTTCTAAATGCCCCTAGTCTCTCGATTTGTAATGGGAATAGCCGTTTAGCAGTTCACCTTCAAATAATTAGAAACAAGGAATGACGAGAAATGTTGGGAGCGAGGATTATTTTCATTTCACCAAATCAACAATTCAAACAGCACAGATAGACATCATTCTTTTCAGCAATGCAAGCCCAGAAACTGCGTGAGGAATTACCACCATTGTGTTTAGCGGGCTTCTAAAATCACTTGGTAAGGGTCCTAAGAGTCGGCAGAAGGGGAGGAGACTGCCGGCTGAGAGCTGCTCCTGCATTTACAAAAGACAGATGAAGATGGATGAGGCAGCGTTGGCAGGTTCTCCCTGTCAGGTTGATTTAAGGTCCGACCATGTGGCTTTTCACCAGGCGGCCAGGTAAATCAAAAAGCAGAGGTCGATGAGGGTGTTAGGGAGGTCGTCTGGTCCTCCATCCCGGAGCCATTCATCTTGTAACTGCAGCCGTCCATCAGGGCCAGGGTAGGAGTCACTGGGTAGCACGGCCTCAAATTCAGTTTATTTGCTAAACCTTATTATATTAGTAAAATTTTATTTCCTCGAGGACCCAGCTGGAAAAGGAATTTCCAAAAGCCTTTTAAGAGCTGAGAGTGACACTGCCGGGCAGCTTGGGTATCCATGGTTTGCTCCGGCTGAGAGCATGTGTGTTGCCAAGTGAGCGCCTTTAAATGATTAGGAAGCCAGCCTTGCAGCTCAGCCAGACCATGTCGTCAGCATCAGGTGTATTCAACTCAGCAACATGACTGGGGGTGGGGGGAAGGTAAGAGTTCCTAAGCATAAGGCCAAGGAAGAACCCCGGGGCTTTGACAGTCTCTGTCCATCAATATTTGTCACCACATAGAGTGCAGTAAAACACAGAGCTTTGAGGGAAAGACTTCACAGAAACATCTGAGAGCCATAGAAGTTGAAATCGTCTTCAGATTACACACTCAGGATCAGGGCCCACGCCTTCCAGCGCTGGCCAGCCTCGCTGTCAAGGACTCTTCATTTCTGGGCTTGTATTCTGACTCTCTCCATGCGTGCGATACTGACTTACATGGAGCCCACGCGCAACTCTGGGGACAAGCGGAGCTTTCTCAAGGCCACTCCTCACTGTTCTGGAATGACATTTGAGGAAGACATTTGGCTCAAGCCGATCGGAACATTCACTGCAGGTGAAAATCTCCAGCCCACGCTTTAAAAGGTCTCATGCGGGCTGTGCTCGGGTCACTGTTAGCGACCATCAGCTTCCAATCCTGCCTGCTGGGGCAACGCACCTGGGCTTGGGACTCAGCTGAACCCTGTGATTTGGCCGGGTTCAAGCCCACTGTTCTCAGAGGAGAGGAGAGGAGAGCATAATGACTGAATTTGCCAAAGGTATCATCTTGGCAAAGGCAGTGTTTTGCCAAAGGCATAGGTTGGACCAGATTCTGTGGTGAAGCTGCTTTAGAACCATGGCTTTCAACCCAAGGGGGCGTCTGGGACAGACCACACAGCCAGCAGGAGTCTGGGTCATGGGGGCACACTGAATACAGACACCTGATGAGCGCCAAGGAGTAGTAGAGGGATGGAGAGAGACGCATAAGGTGCAAATTCAAAAATGATCTTTGTGTCTCTTCTTGGATTCACTCCGCCTGCATCCTCCCTTTCACACCGCTGCCAGGGTTCTTAGAGATTCCTCCAAACTGCCAGATGCTTCTCCACTCCAACACTAGATCTCTGTGCTACCTTGTGCAAGTTATTTAACCTCTCCGGTCCCTGTTTGCCAGCTGGGAGACAGAGATGATGACAGTGCCTACTCCACCCAGTTATTGTGAGGATCGGTATATACAAAGCGCTTAGACCGATGCTGGTACCTAGTAAGCGCTATGTCGTGATGGTTGACCATCGTGACTTTTATACTGGCATTAATCAAACAAGACAATGTCATTGCTAGAACTGATCCTTCATTATCTATGTGGAGACACAGAGACAGGGGCCGTGGAATTGACCCGTCCAAGGTTACAGGGCTGGAAAGCAGTAGACCCAAGCCCAGGCTCAAAGCTCCTTCAATGCATAAACTACCTTTTTTTTCCAAGTAGAATTCAAAGTTAAGCATTAAATTTGAACTAAAATGAAATGACCCATCCGCAGCTTCCTAACATTTCACAAACCGTCCTGTTTGCACCTGCTGACTCTACTCTCAGGCTTTTAGACTTTTCAGCCCGGTTACCGATATCATCTCATCCTCAAGTGTCTCCCACAAGACAAAAGCGAGCCTACTTGGAGGAGACGGCGGGCTGTGAATCTTGAGTGTCACAATCTTCCCTGGGGTAGTAATTTCCCTCTGAGTAACCTGACACAGAGACCAGCTTTGAAGTGTGAGAGGGTGATGACTGCAGACGCTGGTGAGAAGCTCAGTATGCGCTCAGTGGCCTCAGCACAGGACAGTACTTTGTACAAAGGAACACATTACCCTCCGATGGCTTCACGTTTTTGGAGGTTTCAGACACCCTTGAGAAACACTGAGTCTTTCTGAACTGAGATTGGGCGGCATGAATTTGATCTCCGGGGTCTTCTTGCTTCCATTCTGGTCTCCTCAGACTTAGATGCTGAGGGATGCTTCTCACTCAGAAATATAGATCATCTCTTTCTGTTTTCTGACTGTGCACTTTGGAAGAAGAAAACCACAGACTGGGCTCCCAAGATTAAAATAAACGTGAGGCAACCCCCTCAGGTCCCCTCCTGCTCCGGGAGCTTTTAATAAATCTTTTACTATCTCTTAATAAATCCTGCTTTAAAAAAATAAAATAAATGTGATATTTGGAAATCTTCCATTGCATAGGTGCAGCCTTTAGGATGAAGGTTTTCTGCAGGACCCTAAAGTGACTTGCAAATCAACGTGTGTGTATGCGTGTGTGTGTGCATACAATTAATTTTGAAAGCCGTCATTCTTCAGAGTGCTTTTCAGTTTAAGGACTCATCCAAAAACTTTGTTCTCCTCTGTAAACCTGAAAAGCAGGTGAATGTACAGAGGTTTTTTTTTTGTTGTTGTTGTTGTTTTGAGTTGGAGTCTCACTCCATCACCCAGGCTGATGTGCAGTAGTATGCTCACGGCCACCCCAGCATCGACCTGCTGGGCTCCAGCCATCCTTCCGCCTCAGTCTTCCAAGTAGCCGGAACTACAGGCACGCGCTACCACACCCGGCTAATTTTTTTATTTATTGCAGAGATGAGGTCTCACCAAGTTGCCTGGGCTGGTCTCAAACCCGCGGGCTCAGGCAATCCACTCGCCTCAGCCTCCCAAAGTGCTGGGATTA
>CAUYQG010203692.1:0-19826 GCA_963574415.1 Tarsius wallacei | reverse complement strand
AATATATGAATGGAAAGATTGCATTTTTCTATCATAATGACAATGTAAGTCATTAAAGTTTACACATTTAACCCTTTAAAATTGGTTAAAAGTGTTAAACGACTCATGCTAGATGCTGTGGCTTTGTGTGTGTGTGTGTGTGTGTGTGTGTGTGTGTGTGTAAAAGAACGATAAAAGATGAATCATGGTGACTTTCTAGATATAGAAGAAAGCATTTGACAAAATAAAGAAGTGTGTGCTGAAAACTAGCACAATTAGGGTGATTCACAAATAATGGAATAGCTACATCCAAAGATTGATGAATGGATTGATACAACTAGAAAGAAGGTTTTGAAGGGCATGTTACAGGGTAAGCCCTGATCCTTATGCTATTCAATATTTAAATTACTGAGACAGATAATATTTGGATAGAATTCTGGGTGATAATAAAAAAAAAGGGGACGTGAAGAAGGAAGGGGGAGACTAAACAACATGCAAAGTTGACAGTAACAGGATTTTGAACAATTTCATTACAGGCTGATGTTTTATAAGATGAATTTCACAGGGGTAAAAGCATAACCTTATACTTAAGACTAAAATACTACCTATACACACAAAGTGAGGAATATGTGTCCTAACTTTAGTAGTTCTGAAAAAAAGGACAGATATAATAAAATGAAATATTTATTAAATATTTATTGAGCACCTATAATGAACAAGACACTGCAGGTATAGTGAAAAATTAGGGACAGAACACCAGCCTTCAGTGAGCTTACATGTTAGCAGGGAAAACAGATAATACCTTTTGCAATTAATCAATTGTAATTTATTTAAGTCTAACAAAAGAGAACAACTAATATTATGAATTCATCAGGAGTACCTAATGAATAAATGAAGTAGACAAAAATCTAACACCATCTTAGGTCATATGAATAGAAGTATATCATGCCTAAAAGAGAAATATTATCTAGTAATATTTACTGAGCATTTACTATAGGTCAGAAACTATGCTGATTGACTGTCATATTATTTTATTGTATACGACATCCCTATGAATATTATTAAACTCTGATTTTACAGACTGAAAAAACAGAGGATCAAAGGGTTGTTGGGTGACTTATACAGGGTCACACAGTTATATAAGCAATAGGAACTGAAGTCTAAACCTAGGAACTATCATTCCAAAATCTGAAAGCTTTATGACTGTGCTGTAATGAGTGAGTCAAAGCCTTCATGGGTATTCACTACAAGAGAGACATAATAAACTAAACCTGTCCTGGTGAGAAAAACCAGGTTCCTAGAAGATCTCAAATCTTTGTAATGAGGTTACAGGAATGGGAGGTACTTAACTAAAGAAGAGACACAACAAAGACTAATATTCATACATTCATCCTACATGTATTTCTTTAATACCTACTGTGTGCTCGGTAATGTTCAGTGTAGTGAAAAAACACAGCCAAAAACCTGCTCTCAGATATTTCTAGCAAGGAAGTAAACAAACTGTTACTGACAAGGTGAATAATCAGAACATGCACTTTATAATATAATGGCTAGCTCTAGGAAGAAACTGAAAAGCATGGAAGGGGGAGGTGAAATGTTGCAGGGAAGGCTTTGGAAATTTAAATACAGTGGGTAGAAAAGACCTCATTGTAAAGGTGGTTTCTGAGTACAGAAGGAAGTGAAGGAGCAAGCCATGTGGAGATAGCATTCTAAATAGAAGAAACATCAAGTGCAAAAGCCCTGAGACAGGGTCATAGGTGCTGCATCAAAAACAGAAGGAAGTCTGTGTGACAGGGTATTATAGGAGAAGAGGTGAGAGAGATAACATGGAGCCAGTCTATGTAGAGTATTTTAGAGCCTGGTGAAGATGGAGGTTTTTCCTCTGACTAGACTGGAAAGTAACTGGAAATTTTCAATCAAGTAGTGACATAAAATTAACAGTATGGCTGACTACATGTAAAGAATAGACAAATGAAGGATAAAAGCAAGAGGAGAAGGACTGGTCAGGAAGCTATTGTAATAACAGATGGGAGATAATATGATGGTGGCTTGAAAAAGAAAAAGAGTGAGAGTACTTCAAGTAGCCTAAATTCTGGACATATTTTGAGAATAGTGCCAATGGATACCATGACAGATTAATGTGTGATGTGAAAGGGTGGGGCCAATGGAGATGCCAAGGCTTCTTGCCTGGCCAGCTGCAAGAACAGAAATCATGAGCAGGGTTGAGGTTGACATTGAGAGGTCTGTTTAATTCCCTTAATATTCATCGAAGAGAGGCTGCCAAGGACACAGCTGGACATACAAATCTGGAGTTCAGGGAGAAGTTCCGGTTGGAGACATCAGTTTTTGAAGCATCATATTATAAATGGTATGCAATACTGCGGGACTATAAGAGAAAAGAAATGAGGTCCAAGGACTGGACCAAGGACTGGTACACTCTAGGTTTTAGAATTAGAGGACAGAGGAGGCGCTAGTGTAGAAGAATGAGAAGGAGCTGCAAGAGAAGGAGAAGAATGAGTGTGTTGTTCTCAAGGTCAATGGCAGCATACATTCTCAAGGAGAACGATGTGTAATCAGCTGTGCCAAATGCTCCTGATAGTGGAAGTAAGAGGAGGACTAAGACATAAACTTGTGTCATTTAAAATGTGGGTGTCATCCGTGACTTTGAAGGGAATAATTTGGGTGGTGGGGTGGTTGCAGAAACCTGACTGCATTTGAACAAGAAATGAAGGGGAGAATTGGGCCGCAGCCATTTAAGACCAATCTTTTAAGGGCTTCTACTGTAAAGAGAAACAGAAATATGGAAACTGAGGAAGGGTGTGGAGTGTTTTTTTTCTTTTGGTTGGACTGGAGAGGGATTGCATTCCTGTATGCTGCTGGGCAGAATCAGCATAAAGGGAAAAAGTGGTGATGGGAAGAGAGCTGGGGAAGTTGCTGGAATAGGGGAGAGGAGATGGGATGTAGCCTAGGGGGAGAGGAATTGCTCTTCTAGGAGCATGAAGAGCCCATCCTTAACAACAGCAGAGAAGGTAAGATGAATGGCTTATAAAAACTTATTTGACTATATTAAGAACTGCCTTATGAAAGAGAAGATAAACTTGTTTTGTGTTATGAAATAGTGCAGAATATAGCAAAATTACAAGGCAATAGAGGCAGGCTCAAGAAAATAAAGACATTTCAAAACAAATGTTTGGAACTAACAGGGCTCTCATTGAAAAGTAATAAGTTTTCTCTCCCAGGAACTGGGGAACAAAGTCAATTTCTCTTGCTCTGAGTCATGCATTACGTTAGATGCTATGTTTACAAGGTTACACTTGGTCATCACAATTCTAGGAGGTAAAAATTGTTCCCAAGTTGTTGGGGAGAAAACAATCTCACATGGATTGAGCAACATTTTCCAACATTACGTAGCATAGAGTGGTCTAGGAGTGGAGGTAGTATCTATCTGACCCCCAAAGGTGTGGTCTTTCCTTTACACAAGGGGTCTTCAACCCCTAAGCCACAGACTTGTATCAGTCCTTGGCCTGTTAGGAATCAGGCTGCACAGCAGGAGATGAGTGGCAAGTGAGCAAAGCTTCATCTGTATTTACAGTTGCTCTCCTTTTTTTGCATTACTGCCTGAGCTGAAGATCAACAGAGGCATTAGATTCTCATAGGAGCATGAAAACTACTGTGAACTGTACATGCAAGAGGTCTAGGTTGCACGCTCCTTATGAGAATCTAATGCCTGACGATCTGAGGTGGAGCTGAGGTGGGGATGCTAGCGCTGGGGAACAGATGAAAATATAGATTAACATTAGCAGTGAGGTTTGAATGAACATCCCCTTCCTTTTGCCATGGAAAAACTGTCTTCCATGAAACCAGGTTGGGGACTGCTGTTTTACACCACAAAGTTTTACAACACTAAGTGACTGCACTCTGAAGGTTAAGGATGCAGTAGAGTAAGTTTAGCTTCCTTCAGGGACAGTGTGATGGTGATGAGTAAGAATTTTCCAATGTTTTGAAGTGCTGTGCTTCTCTTTTCTGATTGGAGAAAGTTAGTCTGGGCCCCCTTCCCCACGCCAAGCTCTGGAATGACTCTTCACAATGTGAGTTTTATATATGAGCTCTCTCTGTTTCACCATCTGTTACTCCCTTCTCATCCTCTTCCTCCCCTCAAAAGATGAAACACTCCTTGAAGGAGGGTCTCAGCTCTGTTCATGGCTGTCTGCCATGCACTTGTCATTTCTCTTATGTACTATTTATATCTATCTATCTAGCTAGCTAGCTAGCTAGCTAATATGTCTAATATATTAAGAAATAAATGTCAGGGCCTTGGCTTATGCTTGTAATTCCAGCACTTTGTGAGGCCAAGGTAGGAGAGTTGCTTGAGCCCAGGAGTTTGAGACCAGCCTGGGCAATATAGCAAGACCTTGTTACTAAATAAAATAAAATAAAATAGTAAAGTAAAATAAAATAAAATATTAGCAGAGCATGGTGGTGCACACTTATAGTCCCAGTTACTCAGGAGGCTGAGGTGGAAGGATCATCTGAGCCCACAAAGTCAAGGCTTTCAGGAGCCATGATCGTATCACTGCATTCCAGTCTGGGAAACAGAGTGAGACTCCGACTCAAGAAGAAGAAATGATTAGGCTGCCAAAGTCAGCTGGAAACTCTCTTCTAGGTGACTAGGACAAGTTAAAAAAAAAATGGTATCCAAAGCTACCCTTACCCACTCAGTGTACTGCAAGTATAAATTAATTTTGTTGCTAGGCGATTAAGAAAGCAAAAGACAAAAATAAAAAAATGGTTTATTTATTTTAATGTAAAACTGTGTGCCAACAGAATTGCAAAAAAAAATTCTAATTAAAATATCCTATTTTATTTATTTTTTATGTTTTTTATTTATTTTTTATTTTTTATTTTTTATTTTTTTGAGTTGGAGTCTCACACTGTCGCCTAGACTAGAGTGCAGTAGCAGCTCCCAGCCACTGCAGCCTTGACCTGCTGGGTTCCGGCGATCCTTCCACCTTAGCCTTCCAAGTAGCTGGAACTACAGGCACGCGCTACCACGCCCGGCTGGTTTTTTTGATTTATTGTAGAGATGAGGTCTCGCTTGCCCAGGCGGGTCTCGAACCTGAAGACTCAGGCAATCCACTCACCTCAGCTTCCCAAAGCGTGGGATTACAGACTGAGCCTCTGAGCCCGGCTAAAATATCCAATTTTATATCTGTTTTCCTAGGAAACAAAACTTAATATAATGGATGCAAAATATTAAGATTTTTTAGGCATGCCTGGTACTAAAGTGTCTATTTTTAGGTATATCTTCAGATGTTTATAGACAAACATTCAAACTTGCTTTTTCATCTTTTAAAATTTGCTAATTGCCCTAAACTATAGCTTCAAGAACAAACATCATTCAATTATTGAGGATAGGCTCTTTTTATTCTAAAATAGGCTTTAAGATAAAATTAGGCAAAGTGAAAAATAATGGAGCTGCATAGAGTATTTCTCCATGAATTCAGCATTATCTCTACTTCAAAATTTCTCTTTGATGGGATTTTCTCTGTTTGTTTTAACCCAGGCACTATGCACAAAGCTGGATTTGCTGATAAGCAGTATTTTCATTTTAGTACAAGTATCAGAAAGGTGATTAGTAATTTTTAATTTCCAGGAGCCTAAATTATGCAAATGAGTTACAACTTTCTTTCCTCCTCCTCTGCCTTTCCTGAGCTCTTGCAAAGGATTCCCTTTGGGTACAGTTCTGTGTGGAAACTAGCATGCGAGAAGGATTTGCTATCTATCAGTGGCTCCTTCAGAGTTGCAGCAAAATGTCAGGTCCAGCCCTCCACCCTCTTTTTGCCCTGGTGTGTTTGGGTGGACGAGCGGTACAGTTCTATCAGCCCTGCAGAATCTGTATAAATAGGGTCATACGAATCTCCATAAAGCTCTCTGAGTACCATAGAGTTAAATTCTGTGTAGGTTTAGGATATATAAAACAACAAAAACTGATATGGTCATCTTAAACTCTACAGAAGGCTAATTTAAAAATAAGACTTTGTTCTAAGATGTATACCTTTTGGGGGTTGCTTACTGAAGATGTCATTTCCTTATTGGGCTTTCTCACTTCTGCCTCAACTGCTTTAAATACATTTTATGAATTCTAGGGTTTGGGGATAGACACTCTTTAGTTTAAAGGATTTTATTTTATCATTGTTGCTGTTGTTGTCTTACAGACATCTTATAATTCTAGCTAGGGACTCTAGTGCCATTTTTAAATTAAACACATATTTGCTATGACCAAACATGAATAATATGTTTACCTATTTTGGACCCAAAGGCTTTTCTCCCCTTGGGAGTTGTCAGGAATGACAGGCAGCTCAGTTCAAAATGAATACTGATAGACTCATGCCAAGGGGAGAAAGATCTGCTCAATTGCTTCCCTTTCAAGTTCTGCACTGAGCAAGGCTGCTGATTTCAAAGTAGCTCACAGGTATCACACAAAACGTTGGGACTTTTAAAAAGAAAGAAAATCTTAATGGGGTTGGTTAAGGATGAGGTTCATAATCCAGCATGAATTTGACTTATATTCATCTATTCTTACTGATCTGTATTCACATATTTATTCATATATTCTTACTGATATGTGTGTTATTTTCAATATAGCAAGTATTCTCTCAAGGGCAAAACTACACATTCATCCATGCTAAAATCTAGAATAAGAAATGTCAAATTTGAATAACATTCATATTCTTATTCTTTTAACTTAACTTTCTACTCTACTAAAGAAACATAGAGGAGGCAGTATCTGTGCATTTTTGTCCATGGGAAGAGGTAAAACATCTAAAGATTATCTTATTTCTCATTCAAATAAATTTTTTTCAAAGAATTAGTGAAGCTTTAATTTTTAATGCAAAAAAATGTTGGCACATATGCTTGGGTGATGAAAGACTTGCTTAATACTAGGTGACTCAAAAGTCTTGGCAAACTCAACTTCCTCTAGGGACCAGGCTAGAGTGAAGAAGTCTGGCAGTGGGACAGTAGGAAGTGATGTGGATAGTGCTACATTCAAGGACACTTGCCCATTGAAAACAGTTCAAAGCACACGTTTTACAACAATGTTCAGGCTGATAAAACACGTCTGCAGTCTGTCATCCATTTGCTACCCTTATATATGCATAGATGTATTCCATGCACTATTAAATAAGTGATCTAATTCATTTTTATTTGTATGTATCTTATTTTTGCAGAATACTGGAGCAGTGTTTTTCAGGACTTGTTGAAAGCAAGTCTTTTGCTATAAATCAAGAATAGATTGAGTTATTTCTGGAAATACTTGTAAGACCTAATGTGATTCATCTTTGAGTTGGACCCTTTGGCAGTAGCAACAGCCCTGCCCCTGGTTTCTCGTCTGTGCTTTGTAAACAGGCACACTTGATATAAAGCATACACAACATTTACTTCACATCAGAGGTTCTAAGAACAAGGAACCCTGACATGTCACAGAGACAAAGATGCAGGCCCCTTCTTCCTTCCATATGGAGAGCTCAGATGAGATGGAGGAAGGAGTTGGAACTCAGGCAGTGCTGATTTTTATCCCCTCAGCCTTTTACTGGGATGAATCTGCACTGATAAGGGACTTGCTGTCATGCTGATATATGTGACTTTTCAGAAACCCTGCCCTGAGTGGGCATCTGTATAATTAAGAAGTCACTGCTGAATGGTTAAGAGTTTTCATATTCAGAAGAAAGCAATAAGTAAACAAAAGACATACGCAGGTTATTTTTAGTTTGATTTTAGAATAGAAGATATACATTTAAAGCTTGTTCCACTTTACAGCTATGGATGGACAGCACTTTTCAAGAGGTAGCTCATTAGGAATTAGTTTCCTCCTCTTCATTATGGGGTACTTATTCATAGTCTAATTCCAGTGGGCTCCAATTAGGGGATTGTACAGGGTATGTATGTGTGATTTACTGGGCAAGAACTTTGTCTCTAAAGTTGGCAAAGCCATTTTAAATCTACATAGCATTTCCATCTTAAACTTAGTATTAATTATTATTACAAGTAAGCAAAATATTTAGAAAAAAATATTTAAAATCATTGAAAAAAACAGATTGCACACATGTGTGTGTGTGTGTGTGTGTGTGTGTGTGTGTGTGTGTGACTATGACTGTGTAGCACTTGTTATCTTTTTGACAATAACAACATAATGGGAGAAATATTTATATTACATTCAGGAAAGAGAAAAGCATGTACCAATAGGCAGTAGTACTAACATTCGCCTTTTCTTTTTAAAATATCACCTCCAATATTTATACTCCACATAGCTATCATTAATTTTAGAGGACTAAAATTTCTGTATATTTTGGTATAAAATTGCATTTTATATAAGAGTTTGTCTACGCTATGTATGAAGCAGGATAGGAGGGAGGGAGAAAGAGGGATAAGGAGACAATGGGGGGGAGGGCGGAGAGCGAGCGAGCAAGCGAGCAAGAGAGAGATTTATTCATCTATTCCAATTTCCTGATGATAAAACATACACATTTTAAAATAACAAATAAATGAATATATTGGCTATACATCAAATATACAAATAAATAAAACTCCAAGATAATTTATAATAGTTTTTCCACTTAAATAGAGTCAGTGGTAATTATATATTTTGCATTTATAAATGCACTTTAAATTCTGTGCCTTCAAATGCTTCTGCTGGTAAATTTTTATTAGGTATAACTCATGGGCATAAAGCCATGCACACATTCTTCATCAAGTGAATGCAAAAATTGAAGTTAGCCTATGTTATGAGTTGAATTTGCTTACACAAAGGAACCAGGAATAGATGGTTTAGAAAATTTTCCAGATAGTATGCTCTGGAAACAGGTATGACTGGACAATTGCAAGCTAAAGAGGTTAGGCATGTGGCATATGGGTCCAACCAACCACCCTGGCAGATGCCAGGAATAGAGATGAGGGTGTCCAGGAAGAACGTGTGAAGAACCCTCCTGTCTAGTGGCATGGATCACCTGTGCATCCACAGGAGGCTGACAAAGTTTCTGAGAATGTTATATCAGAAGAAAAACTCAGCCTGGACTGAAAAGAGACAACAATGGAACCAAATGAAAGTAGAATGACACTGAGGGCAAAGCCATGGGCCCAGAGGCTGAGGCCAGCCAACTGGGTATTCTTGGGTTGAGAGGGAAGGGCCACTGCCCAGGTTGGCCAAGAGGATGGGACTGCTGCCCAGGTGGCCCAGGACTTGCTTGGGAACTGTGACCCTCCTCCTGTTTTCCCCCTTCTCCTTTCTACCTTTTGGAATGGGAATATCTATCCAATGCCTGTGCCGCCATTGTATTTTAGAAGCAAGTAACTTGTTTTCTAGCTTCTGAGTTGCAAATGTACAGATGGAGAGAAATTCTGCCCCAGAATGGAGCATATTTGGAGTCTCACCTACACTGGATTTAGAGGATTTAAAGATAAGATTGTGACTGCTTGAATTGAATCAATTTAGAGGAGATTTTGACTTAGAGTTGATGCTGGAATGGGTGAAGACTTCTGGGGATGTTGGGAGGAGTGAATGTATTTTCCAAGTGAGAAAGATGTAAATGAGGGAGGGGTTCAGAGGGTGTACTGTGACGAGTTGAGTTGTGCCCCCTAAAAGGTACCTTGAAGTCCTCCTAGTCCATGATACCTAGAAATGTGATCGCATTTGGAAATAGGATAATTGCAGATGGAATGTAGTTAAGATGTGACAATACTAAATTAGGGTGAGTCCCAGCCTAACACAACTGGTGTCCTTATAAGAAGAAGGGAAGAGACAGAGGCACAAATACAAGGGGAGGATGGAAACAGAGACTGAAGTTATATTGCCACAAGCAGAAGAGGTAAAGAAGGATCCTCCCGTAGGGACTTTAGAGTGAGCATTGGCCTTCTAATACCTTGATTGTGGACTTCTAACATTCAGAACTGTGAGGAAATAAATTTATGTTATTATAAGCTGCGGAGTTTATAGGACTTTGTGATGACAGCCCTAGGGAAACCAATATCACGAACATCATTTTACTTTAACCACTACAGTAAATATTGTTTCCATTTGGTCTTCCAGCATTCATCTGCTTCTTCCCTTTCAGTGACTGTACCTGATTTTTTTTTTTTTTTTTTTTTTGTCACCTATGTGCTTTGCAGAGCTTACACCACCAAGGGCTCCAAAACTGAATAGATGACCTATACATTTTCCATTCCCCTGGTCTCAGTGATTGCTTCAGGGATGAAAGTGTAACACAGTCATAGTCAATGGGGAAGATGGAAGACTGGAGCTGCTGCAGCTATATTGTTACCATGAGGAGATAACCTGTCTGAGATAGAAACAAAAGGCATGGAGCAGAACCAAGAGATCTCTGAAAGAGGTCCTATAATTCATGAGACACTCCATCAACCACATGTAAACCTGGCCCTACTGTTAGAATTTTTAGTTACCTGTCATAATAAACTTCCCTTTGCTTAAACCATTTTGGACTAAATTTTCTAACATTTTCAAGAGTTGCTTTTTTTTTTTTTTAAGATGTGGGGTACAATTCAGAATTAGGTATATAAGTGGTCATCATACAGACAAAGTTTGGGCCTCCCTTTGGTCCCCACTTTGGTTTGAGATTAGGTACCTTTATGAATGTTATGTGCCCCACCTCTCTCCCCCAGTTTCCAGCTACTGCCAATCCCCTTCTTATAATATCATGGTAAATGTTCAGGATTCACTTATGAGTGAGAACATGCAGTACTCAGTTGTTTCTGTGATAAATCCCTGAGCATTATAGACTCTAACTCCATCTATATGCGAAATTTCCTAATTATTAGCACCACCCTCCTTCAGTTGCTTTCAGCAGTCTTTGAATAGCAGATCACTCTCTTCTGGTGTGTCACTGATTACTTAATGAGTGAAATACTTTGAAAATGATCTAAATCAAGTTATTTCTTAGAAAACCATGTTAACCAGAATTTCTCATTTCTAAATGGGTCCCCCTTGGGTACCTCCCCCTCTGGTGTTTAGTCTCTGAGGCTGCAGGCTGTATTACAGAGACCTGGAGTCAGCTGCATCTCAGTGGCTTGAAAGAACAGACAGATGGTCTTCAACTTTTTCCTGGGGAAATAATCTAGAAGAGCATCTCTCTTCATATATAACATATTGATTTAGCTTAGATTGGATATACTCTCAATTTTCATGCTGTTGAGATAAGTATATTTTGTTCTGAAATGCATTCTTAAAGGCAAGTTCATTATTATGATAAACTAAATTTTTTAATGTTTATGTATTCTTGCATTCAAACTGTGCTTCCAAACTTTAAAAAATAAAATAAAAATCTCTAGGCGGGTGTGTGGCTCAAGCCTGTAATCCCAGCACTTTGGGAGGCCAGGTGAGGGGATTGCGTGAGCCCACAGGTTTGAGAACAGCCCGGGAAACTTGACGAGATCTCATCTCTACAATAAATTTAAAAATTAGCTGGACTTGGTAGTGCATGCCTGTAGTTCCAGCTACTTGAATGACTGAGGCAGAAGGATCGCCTGAACCCAGCAAGTCGACAGTGGGGTAGCCATGAGTGTGCATGCCTGTGCACTCCCACCTGGGTGATGAAGTGAGACTCCAACTCAAAAAAAACAAAAACAAAAACAAAAAACCCCTCTAATTTCCAACCTGATTCACAAGAGAAACAAAATGCAATTTTGATTCTAAATCCCAAATGTAACTTATGTATTCAGTTCAATGTATCATATTTGCATTCTTTTGTAATTTTGGAAATTCTGGTTTGAAATTACAGAGTCAATACATTCATTTTTCTCAGATTTTAATAAAAAATACTATTCGGTTAATATATTTATTTTTCTCTTGTCAGCAATACAATTTCTGTATACTCAAACAATTCAATAAAAAATGAAATTTTAAAATTTCTCCTAAAAGTAAAAGTATATAGTGATTGAGAAAGAAGAACAACAAAGACCACTCTCATGGATGTGGGTATACCAATCTTTTGCCTTCCTTTCTTAATACCTATGTTTTAACTGCATGAGATCATGGTATAGAAAATAATTATAAATTCTATAATACTATTATTTGAATACACAGATTGTCTATTGATCATACATACTGTTGGAGTTTTTATTTTTTTGTTTCAGACAGAAACATTCTAAATTATCATTGAAATAATTTTTTTTGCTAAATTGTATGTTATCAACAGTTTATCTGAATATTTAGAGTATCCATTTATTAATAATTGTAACTGATTTTTAAATATTTTTTCATGATATATATCCTAATGTTGCCACTGAAACTTCAGTCTTGACAAGAAATTCCCATATTAACACCAAATTTAGCCTACTAAAACAGAAATAATGCTTTAAGAACTCATATGATTACTTCAGCAACATTCCCAAAGTCTTCTTTAATATATTGACAAATACTCTCTTCTTTATGTATATATAATGTATTTCCACATATGTACATCTATTTATACATCACTTTAAATAGCTATCTTTTTTTTTTTTTTTGAGTTGGAGTCTCACTCCATGGACCAGACTGGAGTGCAGTGGCACACTCCTGGCCACTGTAGCCTCGACCTGCTGGGCTCCGGCGATCCTTTCGCCTCAGCCTTCCAAGTAGCTGTAACTACAGGCGCACGCTACCACGCCCGGCTAATTTCTGATTTATTGTAGAGATGACGTCTCACCAAGTTGCCCAGGCGGGTCTCGAACCCGAGGGCTCAGGCAATTCCCTCACCTCGGCCTCCCAAGGCATGGGATTACAGGCTGAGCCACCGAGCCCGGCTTAAATACCTATCTTTTATGTATAAGACTGAGATGTAGAAGTGCATGCATGTATTTGTGAATAAGCAAGGTGTACACAAGAACAAAAATGTTTATTTTATGAGTAGAGGCACAGTGTATGTAATTTTTTAAAAAGTTACATCCAGTTTACAGTATCTAAACTTTCCTTTGTTAGCGAAACTGTTTAAAATATCTTCTCCCCAAGGAACAATACCCTAGATACACAGTATCTACTTCTGATGGATAGTGCTGCAAAGTTCTTCAGAGGTACATAATTACCATTGCCTTTTAACAGGGATTTCTAATGAAATGAGTGTTTAAAAATTAAATAAGAATCAAATAAAGGAAAAAGATGGCTACTATTAAGAAACACTATACATACTTGTATCCTAATGTTCAAATTATTGCATTTAGGGCAGAACTTCCTCCAGAGCCTGTAGTGGCACTTCTAGCAAGCTGCTCTATTCAGCCCTGCTGCTATGACAACTATCCAGGGGCAAATGTCAGGTCAGCTCCCTGCATCTGTGTCTGGGTATAATTGCGTTGTCAGAAAACGAACAGCTGCCTTCTTTTTTTCACTGAACAGTGAAAAGCAACAGTGACCAAGGAACTAAATGTTGAGACATCTTTTATCTGCTTCACTCCCTACACCCTTGGTTCCTATCTTATTGTATTTGAGATTTTTCATATTTGGTGCTAAAGCAGAGTTTACTAGGCTATAGGACACCATTTTAAATTAGAGCATTAATTCCAGTGACTACCTCTTTATTTAGTCACCTATTACCATTCTTGGGCTTCAGCATTCCTATTGTGTTGGTGGGCATCTTATTCAAAGGCTCTCTTCCTCTCCTCCTGAAAATAAACTTTGTGCAAAGCTACATGAAGCCTACACATCGATACTTATTAGATGCCTACCCTCGTCCCGCTATACAACTAGGGATCTTTTGGGCTCACTGTGGTAAAAAGCCAAGGCTGTTTCAAACATACAGAGCGATATAAAATTGTAAAGTCAAGCAATAGTCCAGAAGACATCTGGAGGCCATTACAATGTTAGCAGGGTACAGAATTAAATACTAAAATACCCAAAGACTGACATTTGATGTTATATAGAGAACTAGAAAAGGGGCTTAGTTTTATGGACTAATATGGGATTCTTGTTCAAGCAAAGACACTTTGAGATGGGTCTAAACATGAGGATAGGTGCAGAATTAGAACTGAGAAACCACCTCAGCGAGGACATGAAGGTGAAAAGTGTTAGGGCAGGTGCTCCACACTCAAGTACCTCCAGATCCCCCAGATGTCATTCATGAAATAAATAAATAAAACCAAGCAAACTAAAAACCAGGAGCCACAAGGAGGAAATGCATTTCCTACTTGTGTAATTTTCAGTCATAAATAATAATAGTGATAAAGTATACGTCACTGAGTTTTTTGAAAAAAATGAGAAAACTGCAAATGTAAATTTAAACTCTAAAACAACACACAAATATTCATATAATTGTGTATGATGTGCTTCCCATACATGTCCTCCTGACTTATTTCCAAAATACAAGAGGAACCCCAAAAAACCCAGAATTATTTTTGGGAGGGTGGGCCCTTAGTATTACAGGCTTCCTCTGCCAGGTGAGTGTTCTAGGAACCCATTGGCATCCATGTATCAGCTAGTGTTGTGTAAGAGACTGCGTTCAGCTTCAGTAAATTTTCTTTTTTGGAAATTCTTTCAACATGTTTGCCCATTTCATGATGGGTGATTTAGGAGCAAACCTGCCTACACTATGCTGAGTGTTAAGCAGCTTTTGACCAAAGATGGCATGATCCCCCTACCCTACACTCCCTATTCACTCAATCTTAACCCAAGTGATTTTTTTGATGTTGTTGTTTCCCTGAATGAAAGACTCCTCAAAGGGAAATGTTTTGCCTGATGTGGAAGAAGTGAAACAAAAAAATGGCAGGAACACTAAAAGGCATCAAAATTGATGAGTTCATAAACTGTTTTGAGCAATGGAAAAGGCATCTCTATAGGTGTATTGCATCAAACAAAGAGTACTTTGAAGGTGAATGAAATTTAAATGTGTAAGAACAAATATACAATTTTAAATAAGTAAATTCTGAGTTTTTTGGGGGTCCTCCCTCATATAGTCAAGATGATAGTTTGATCACTGAATGGTGAAGAGCCTGGATTGTAAATCTGAGTATTTAAAATAGTTTCAACGAATGTTACTACTAGAATATGAATCATCAAGTAAATGGTTGTTCAAAAAATTAATTTAATGTGAAGAACTATGGAAAGAATTCTTTATTTTTAAAACTAGCACAAATACAAGATTATATAAAATATATATTTTTAAAAACCCATTGATAATTGGGCTGTTATCTAGAAAGAAGATTTTCCTCATACATATAGAGTCTCATACAAAGCTCAACAACTTCATCAGATTTCTCAAATTTGCTTCATAGGCAGTAATTTAAAAAAAATTTATTTTTAAATTTGTTTTAAAGATGTGAGGTACAATTCAGGATTGGGTATATCACCATACAGGTAAAGTTTGGGCCTGCACTTTGCCTGGTTTGAGATCAGGTACCCTTATTAATGTTATGTGTCCCACCCCCTGGCAGTTTCTGGCTATTACCAATCCCTTTCTTACAATCAATTACGGTAAATGTTCAGGGTCCACTTATGAGTGAGAACATGTGGTACTCAGTTATTTGTTTCGGTAATGGATCACTGAGTATTATAGACTCTGAATCCATCCAAGTTGCTGTGAAGTCCATAATTTTGTCCATCTTTATGGCTGTGTAATACTCCATCATGTTTATTTACCACATTTTTTTTACCAGACCAGTTTTAATGGGAAGCACGGTTGGTTGCATGTTTTTGCTATTGGAAATAATGCTGCAATAAACATGTGTGCATAGGTGTCTTTTTTGTAGAGTGATTAAAGTTTCTCTGGGTATGTTCCCAGAAGGGAGATTGCTGAATTGTATGGAAGGTCAATTTCTAGTTCGTTTAGGAATCACCACACTTTTTTCTGTAGAGATCGAACTAGTTTGCATTCCCACAAATAGTGTAGAAGCATTCCCTTTTCTCTCACTGCATCTTCATCAACATTTGTTATTTTTGTTTTATTAATGATGGCCATTCTTACTGCAGTTAGGTGGCATCTCAATGTGGTTATGATTTGCATTTCTCTAATGATTAGTGAGGATGAGCATTTTTTCATGTGTTTGTTGGCTACTCGTATGTCTTCTTTTGAGAAATGTCTATTCATATCTGTTGCCAACTTTTTAATGGGTTTTTTTTTTCCCTTTCGGCATGTTTAAGTTCCTTGTAGATCTTGGATGTTAGACCTTTGTCAGATATGCAGTTAACAAATATTTTTTTCCCATTCTATGGACTGTCTCCCCACTCTCTTGATGGTTTCTTTTGCTTTGCAGAAGCTTTTCAGTTTGATGAGATCATACTTGTCTATTCTGTCTATCTTATCTCTTGTGGCATAGGCTTTTGGGGTTTTGATCAGGAATTGGCTGCCTGTTCTGATTTCCATAAGTTTGTCTCCTGAATTTTCTAAGATTCTTAAAGTTTGGGGTTTCACATTTAGGTCTTTGACCCATTTGGAGTTGATTCTTGTGTATGGTGATAGGTAGGGGTCCTGTTTCATTCTTCTGCACATGGTCAGTCAGTTTTTCCAGCACCTTTTACTGAATAGGTTATCCTCTCCCTGGTGGTTCTATAATTAATGGTAGAAAAATGCAATTGAATTAAACTAATGTGACCTTTTGAATTCTGCATTCAAAGTAGTATTCAAATTCTTACATGCTAAGAATACATGATGACACTAAGAGTTGAAATTTATGAAGCATTCTGATTTTCATTATTCACAACATTACCCTGAAATCCAAAGGGAGCCACATTCTTTTCACCATACTGGTCTCCTTCTTCTTTAAAGGGGAATGCTGTTTATAGTGACATATGGAAATACATGGAAAAAATAAAGAAAAAAAAGGATGGAAGGAGAGAAGGAAGGAAGGAAGATCCAAGCTGAAAATTGACTTTTCCAGGACGCTGTTTTATAAAATGAATTTGTAAGACTAAGTGGTCTATAAGGTCCCCCATAGCTTTTTTATGAGTCTAGTATGCATGTAAATAAATAATTTTATAATTTGAAAGAGGCTTTACTTTGGAAAGTTGTGTATCAGCAATCCTTGAGCATAGCAACTTTGTGTATATGCCCATATATATATTTAAAACATCTCACTACTTTTGATTCTCTATTTTATTTGTTTTCTAAAGGCCTAAAACAAAGCCTTTTTCTTCTTAGTTTCCCCCTGAAAGCAATCTTCTTCTCTGCCTACATCATGGAGCAAAGGTAAAGAAATAACCAATAGGAAAGACCTTGGTAAGGTAAAAGGCTTTACTTTAGTGGTTCCTTCCTTCCTTCCTCCCTCCCTCCCTCCCTTCCCTTTCCTTTCCTTTCCTTTCCTTCCCTTCCCTTCCTCCCTCCCTTTCTTTTGATGGAAATTTTAACACCTTTAGGATTTTTCTCTTAGAAGCTTTCATTCACATTGAGCTACAGTATTTCATTACTTAAGTTTATAGTTACTTTTTATACTTTTGCTCTCTGGTCTCTTTCCAGAGACAAAACCATAACTTTCATTAAATGCCACTTAGATTTTCATAGAGAAGTTGGGAATAGGAGGTGAACCACAAACTTGATGAAAAAGGTGATTGATCCTGTCATGTGCCAGGAGTTCCCTGATTGCCATAGTGTACTCCAGTTTTCTTAAATAAAAAAACAAAAAAAGTCTAAAATGAGAAGATGGAATGTTCCTAGAGAAGTGATTTGATATTAATGTAGGAATTTCAATTCAGTTGTATCATCAAAAATTCTCTTTTGATGCTGCTTGTGTTCAAGGCAAAACGTCACAAGGAACTTAGAAATAAAAGTAACTTGGCTTTTGGTCTACATGGGCATCATTTTTCTCCTGATGAAGTGCTGGTGAGGGCTTGTAGAAATTAGCTTTGCATAAACTCCTAAAACAACAAAAGTTTTGTCCTTCTTCCTCCTTATATTTCATTAACAGGGTGTAAATAAGAACAAGTACTGGCTGTTCTGTAGCCACCTGAGAGTCACTGAATAGTTGATGCAAAAAATAAAATAAATAAAATAAAATAATTGGCAAAGGCAAAGGATACTGATAGCAAAGAAAAGATAAGTCTTCATCCTGAAGGTAGAAACTTGAGAAAATGTAAAGAGTTGATCAATTCAGCAAAGTTGCTTATTTGTCATGAAGTGACAATACCCAGATTTCAGAAAGCTTTCTATTAAAAATGCATGTAAAATAATTTTTAATTAGGGCCAATCTTCAGCTCTTTAGGAATATCCACCTATGCAAGAACACTCATTTCCCATAGTGCTGAGTAACTGAGGTAACAACTATGTCTTCCTTGAGGTCACAAGTGTCACTGAATTTATCACATAAGTCATGCCAAATGTATCAAATCTCTTCCTTTAGGAAGCAAAGATCAATTTGTCAAGCTATTATATTATCTAACTTCATAATAAATTTGTGACTCAGGTTCAATATCTCCAATACATGTATATTGTTATTTCACAGTAACTAATGGGTTTTAAAGTGGATAGATTGAGAAGAAGGGACAGAGCAAGGAAAGAACAAATTAAGAGAAATAAATTATAAAAATGAGTATATGCAGCATAAACCAAATATATCAGATTCTTCATTTATCTGCTAAGTCTAAGTCTAAAAATAATTGATTTTAAAATAATATTAACATAGATGCTATCTTCATGGAGAACTGTAAAACCATATGTTTCCCTGATTTTGGCACCGAAATTCTATCAACATATTAAATTGCATTTGTCTGTCTGAATTCAAACCACCTACTCATATTCTGCCAATTATTCCCTTGAAAATAAGCGAATCCAAAGATGTATCCAAAACATTTAAAAAATCATTTTCTATATAAGTGTGGGAGAATTCTTAATAAAGTCAGAAAACCAAATAGTAAAGCAGGAAAAAAAAAAAAAGAAAAGAAAAGAAAGAAAAGAAAAAAGAAAGAAATTGTGACTTATTTCCAGTTTCCTGAAAAAACCATAGAAGTCACTCAAAAGAAAGCTTCTCAGCTTCAGATCATCCATTCATGAATGAGGGAAGTCATTTTATATACATGCCTCACAGAACTATTGAGGCACCAATAAAATGGCATATATACTTCACTACTCAGATATATATTGATACATCATGAAGTTAAAAAATATGTGCACTAAGTAACGATTTTAAACAGAAGAGTAACCTTACTCTCAATTTTTTAAAAAAGAAAATGCATTGGTTGATGAAAACTGCAATTTCTATTTATTGAGACATCATAAAAAGCAGTCTAGAAAGAAAACAGGAGGATTGCTTGAGGCCAGGAGTTCGAGACCCACCGGGGCAACATAGCAAGACCCTGTGTCTAAAATTAATAATAATAATAAATAGAAAGAATAGCAAATGTGGCATGCATTTACTTAACCAAAAATTGTAAGAATACTTTAAACCTGGGTACTTCGTTACCCGAACTAACGTTGTGGCGTAGAAGAACAGGCATTCTCAAATCACTCATGTATAGCTTAGAAATACCCTGTTACCATAAAATTATTTTGTGGCAGTTAATCTTCATAATTATTTTTTGGCATATGTTAAAATGTAAATGTCATTACACTTAAATAACAAACCTGCATGAGAAGTCATGTAGAAAGTGATCCCCACAATACCAGGACCAACCTCAACTTTCCCATACTCTCATCCACAATTTATTGTCTGTAGCTATCTGAAACTTCTAGAAATTGAGCATGCTGCTCTCCTTCTCCACCCTTCTCTGGCTGTATTTAAAGTCTATGGAACTTTACAGGGTATTAATTTGCATTTCTTTGATGACCAGTGAGGCTGAGTATTTTTTCATGTGTCTATTGGTTGCTTGTATGTTTTCTTTTGAGAAGTGTCTATTCATATATTTTGCTCACTTTGTAATGGGTTGTTTGTTTTTTTTTCTTTTT